>SMLS01037904.1:0-10335 GCA_004785975.1 Popillia japonica | reverse complement strand
CTGAGGGCGTCTATATCATTTGGTTTGTTACAGTATGGCCGAACTGTAACAAAAAAGGAAAACGCACTCTCTGTGACGATGTGGTAATTAACTTTTTTCGCCGAGCAACCTAACAACCTAAATTAAAGGTATACAAAGTAACAAAATGGCGCATGTCCGTCCTGTGTGCGACACGTGTCAATTAATAACCGACGCACGTGTTCACATAATAGATTAGCATACTCATTTTTCCCTGCTTTGTACTATACAACATTAACATTATATAAAACATGAAAGTATTTCGATAAGGTAGGCTCGTAGACGACGGATTCATATAGAAAATGTATTTCGAACATAATGGGTGTCGTATTCCCTTCCAACGCCTAATAATTTTCAGGGAACATCAAAACGTCATGTTATACTAAAAGATTATATTTTTACACGCGACAAGTAAATGTATTCTATCGCGATCTCTGTCCGATACGTACACATAAATTTCGATATCAGGAGGGTCGTGTCCAACCGACGTAAGGTGAAAAGAAGCCGTGCCCGGAGCAGATTTACATCAAGCACCTCTTTCTCCGGGTTTTTATCTGGAGACCACAAATTTGTCTATATTTTTAGTTTTATTTTCGTGGTTCAAGACCAGCGGGGTGCTATTGTGAGGAATATTTACACCCTCACACCCTTAATAAATTATTCTCTGATTTTATCTCTCACACTGCTCATATATTCAACGTTATTTGTTATTGCTTATACGCGCAGACCCACTAAAGATATTTAATCGCCTATTATTATACTTTAAACATTTTGTTTTTATATTTGTGTCACCTGAAATGGCCGCAAGTACACCAAATGATAGCTTATAACAGCATGAAGTGTACTGGTACCTTAATAACTTGCGTAACTACATTTTAGACTTTTAAAGAATTGTATGTAAAAATATGTATGTACATTACTGTAAAATATTATTCATGCTTTGGTTTCACTTCTTACTCGCCTAATCCTGTTAATCTTTAATAGTTATTTGGTATAAAGCAAATGTGTAGATGAATGTCCCGAGCCCCGTACCTTTATCATTTCACAATTTTGTCTTTATTTTATAGTGGTGTGTGATTTCATATTAATCGAGTTAATGGGCTTTATTTTTGACATGCCAAGTCCGAATATTCTCGGGTTAATATGCCTTACCATCCTTGACCTGCTGGCCTTTTTAATTGAGTCCCAATATATGCACACTTATGTACACGTAAAATTGTTACTAGTAGGTTCTTTCAAATATATAATTTCAATAGTACTTTCCCTGCTACTTCTTTCTCAACTCCCTTTTGTCCATTTGTCCATTGGTTTTGTCCATTTTGAACCATCTTCTCCGAGGCCCACTAGCTTGCTGCTTAATATCATTTTGGGCATTCTTTTCTTTTTCAATCTCTGCACAAATCCCAGTCATTTGATTCATTGTGTTTTGCTACAGTTCCTTATACAAATTTTCTAATTCTTCATTTGTTACTTTGTCTTTTCTTGGTTGATTTTTTAATCCATATATTTTAGTTTATATATATTCTCACTCTTGTTGTAGTTTTCTAATATCGTCAAATCATCGGCAAAGGCTACACATTGATGTTTGTTCTTCATTATTGATTTCTCTGTCTTTATCATATTCCTTCTATTTATCACTTCCAGAATGAAATTAAGCAGTGTTATTGGCGTTGGGTATCCCTGTTCTACGTTGAATTCTTCAGATCATTTGCCTCTCCGCATTATGTGGTTTTTTATTTGCCAAGTACAGCATCCGCCAGAATAAACAGTACCGAAAATAAAAATAATATTTATTTTTTAATTTCTGTAATTGAAATGTTCAAAATGTCCACTATTACGCTTCATATTGATTTTGTAAATCACTAAACGTATTTATAAAAAGTGGTTGATGTAGCTGTCGGAAAAAATGTTCTTTCTTCTTTCTCGTAGTAAATTCTCCGGCAAATTTTCTGAGCGAAATATATTTTCTTTCATCATACCCCAAATGTAGGGATCAGGAGCACCATCTTGTTGAAGTCATTGTGTGCGTACCAATAGATTTCGTACACGCCATCTGCTCTGTAACGCTCTTGGTTGACAGTAAATGGATTCTGATTATCTTTTTCAACGAAATATGGACCAATTATCCCATAACCAGAAACCGCGCACCAAATAGTAACTCAGACACTGTAGAGTGGTTTCTCTACAATAACATCAGGAATCGAGTTGTTTGCCGATGTACATGACTCTCGTCTAAAAACCATACGTTTTTCAAGAATTTGCGATCCCCGAAAATTAAGCTCAATATGCGAGCACAGTAAATTTTCCTTGCACGTTTGTCTGAAGCTTTTAGCCGTTGTCCAACTTCAATACGGTAAGGATAACGAGCAATTGATTTGAACATCCGAAGTGTAGATGTTTCACTGATGTTACGTGCAGTTATTACGGGGCTGCTTTGGGGTGAATGCACGTCCTGTATTTTTGTTAGTACACACTGTTTTTCGACGACCTGAAGAACGTAGGCACAATACACTACCAGTGCGGCGAAATTTCTCACCAACACCTAATATCACAGTTTTACTGGGGGCTACTTTATTAAACTGTTGTCGATATCTTACTGACACCTTTTGTAAGCTTGGACCTTCATAAAAATAAAAATGTTCTACAAAGAAAACTTATCCTGCCGTCGTTAGAATCATTTTCAATTCAAATTCAGCTGCAGCATAACACTGATATGCCAACTAATGACAATTAAGTCAGTATTAACAAGTGCATTTTACATAAACAAAACCACAGCACCCTAAGTTTGGGTATTGTTTATTTTGGCGGATACCGTACTTTATAGATCGTCTCCAGTAGTGCAATGCCTCGGTACTTCTCACATAATTACTTATCTCCCTTCTTATACATACATACAGGGTATCCGCGATATACAAAGCATGCTTTTAAGGGATGATAGCTATAACTATTTAGAAACAAAAACATATAATACACCTTGGGTCTATCTGTAAGCGTAAACGAGAAAAAAAATTATTTCTAAGAAACCTTATTTGGTCAAACTGTACAAGAAAACTCATCCATATTGCTTCTTAAATACCCAAAAAACCATATCAAAAATTTAGAGTTGAAGATAAGTGAAAACAACGACAAAAAAGAATTATTTAATACATTGAAACGTAAGAGTGGTGTCATTTCTCTTACGCTATACTGTACACCTATCAATAGAATCACATCTGTATCATATTTGCAAGCCACGCAACATATGTTTATACGACCTTGAACTACATTAGACCATTGTATCGTACGAAGTCGATGGCCATACGTTTCAAAAATATCCGAAAGTAGGAAAGAGGTATCTTTGCGTTTTTTTTTTAATAATGTTATGAGAATAAAATCGATGTTATGTTGAAGTTACAGTGAAAATGGCGTGTTTAATAGCACCTTTCGATCGGTAAATGAAAATTTAAGTTGAGGAAAAGTCGCATTGAATGAATACAATGTAATAATACTTTAATTATGTTATGGCGCTTTAAGCTCTTTCGTAAAGGCTACTACAAAATTGAGTTCTTTTCTTTTATTTGTGATAAACTGGTGGTCCTAAAAAGGACCTTTTTGAGAGACAGGAGAAAATGTATTACAGGAAAGGCTCTATGTGTTGCCCATTTCCAAGAACACACGCCTGTAATCGTCGGGTAAATCCTGCACTGATCGGCTGCCACTGTACAGTAGGTATGCGTCGAAGTTTGTGACATGAGAAATATTTTTTTTTCTCGTTTACGCTTACAGATAGACCCAAGGTGTATTATATGTTTTTGTTTCTAAATCGTTGTAGCTATCATTCCTTAAAATCATGCTTTGTATATCGCGGACACCCTGTATATCGGACATGTTCCCGTATTCGTTCAATGCTCTGGTATTCTCTCTTTCCCCGAAACTTTCTTTATCAATGTATGTATGTACATATATATTCGGTCATGCAATAGTTCTCCTCTCACCTTTATCATTTCCGTTGTTATCGCCATCATTCCTAGGCTCTTATTTTTCAAACTTTTAATTACATTTATTACGTTTTCTCTAATTGGCGTTTCTATCTTAATTTCATTTCTCTGTATCTTCTGTTCTCATTTTGATATGCCTGCGTCTGGAATCCATTTTCCATGTTTTTGACTTTATTATAAAATGATCTTCCCTGGTTGTTTCAAAATCGTTCCTCAATTTCCTTCCATTTTTTTTCCTTTTCTCGTCTGGTCTTCATCTCCCTTGGTGCTTCTCGATATTTTTTAATTTTATTTTCATTTCCGTTGGTTATCATATTATTCCTATTTTTCTTTATGTGCCACCGAAAATTGCTTTCATTATTGTGGTTTTAATGTTTTTCCATGTTTTCTCTGTATCAATATTTTCGTTCGCGGCCTTCTCTATTTTCCCCTTTACTTTTGATGTCTCCGTTCCTTAGTGACAAGCAACTGAGCCTTTCCACGTTTTCCTCGAGTATCTTTTGTCCCTTCTTGCTGATTATTTCTCCATTGCATGTGATTTGCATTATCTAATGGTATGTATTACATTCTACTTCTCTCTTGCTATTCTTATTATATAATTCATGACCATTTATTATATTAGAATGTGGTTGATTTGGTATATTGACCTTCCAGCTGAAGACCTTCATAAATATGTCTTCGTCTTATTGTTAGCTGTGTACTTCATACTACCATATGCCTTTCCATCGCAAAACTTGTCAGTCTATGGTCATTATCATTTGTAGTTTCCTGCTTGCTGTGTACGTCCGTTATGTTTTTGTATACTTCTTCTCTTCCTACGTATGTGCATTGTAATCCTCCATTAGCGCTTTTAAATCATATTTTGGTACCTTTCCATACTATATTTTCAATCGTTCGCAAAATATATCTTTCACTTTTACAGTTATTCGAGTTTAATTATTCTAAAATAGGGGCTTCTTCTCAAACCCTGAAAAATATTATCTGTATGCAGTTTCCAAACATATCCACTGGGCACCATTCCAAATACTTACAATAAATTCTATAACTAGCAATTACTAGAAACAAAATTTAGTGAGATCGATAGAATTAGAATTAGAATTCGAGTTGAGGGTGATGTTGCACTGCGACCGAATGATCTATTGTGTGAGATCTATAATAATCTTATATGCTGAAATTGTATCAAATAGTTTAAATTTTAATATTTTATATGGAAATAAATGCAATATACGTAGGAAAACACAAAACCTGAAATATTAAACAAATATGTGGTGTTTACATTTACAAATATTAATGTTTCTATCCTAATAAAAAAAGTAAAATAACGACCCACACAGCGAAGATCAGTTACCGTATCGGAAGTATTTAATTGTGTTAATTATTATCATTATATTTCAAATGAGCTTCGTTAAACGTAAAATGTGGGGTCTACGATGCAATAAGTAATCGATATACTACCCTGTCATTAGTAATCAAATTAAACATTGGGGTACGTTTTGCAGCTGATGTTCATTACAAGATCTATGAAAAAATTGCTCGCGCCCGGTAAAATTCTGTAAAATTTAATTTAATGGTCGACTAGTGATGAGTTTATACCAATTTTATGGTTAACGTTACTTCATACAAAATTAATCGCTATAAGTTGTTTACAATGCTTTGTTTCGTAGTTAAGGTAGGTAATGATTACGTTATTGATTATGTTATTGAGAAGCTAACTATATAACGAATCTTAATTCGCATAAGTAATAATAGTACATATTAAACCTAAATAAATATAAATAAGAGTTAATGGAAAATATGACTAGCATGATATTTTTGCACAAGCAATAATTGCCCATTTCCTGCAGGTACGGTATGTTTGTAAATTGATTCGTGTACATCTTAGATTAGGGAATTTCCGATGAGCTTGTTACGATTTGTTTTGCACTCTACTAATTACGCTAGAATCAGAAGCAAACATTAATCGTTATCAATATATCAGGTCCGTGTACGCTTCGACGTTTCGCCACCAATGTAAGCAGCTTCTTCAGGAGCAAGGAGGTTCACTGGGTGGGTACCAGAAGATCACGGTAACTCGACGTGTCAACCACGCTAGAGAAGGAAGCCTTCTGAGTGTCAGAAGGTACCTTCTGGTACCCACCCAGTTAACCTCCTTGCTCCTGAAGAAGCTGCTTACATTGGTGGCGAAACGTCGAAGCGTACACGGACCTGATATATTGATAACGATTAATGTTTGCTTCTGAATTTCGACGACCGGTACTTATTGGTAATGCCCTACTGGGCAGGTACGATTATGGAACGAAGCGGAACGGTTAAGGATCGGGGATGCAGAACGGGAATGGGATATACATATAACTAGAAGCAAAAGACGACAAGATCAGTCTTTAGAAAACTTCTAAAGAAGCTGATAGCACAATCAGCGAAACGTCAAGACAATGAATAGTTACGGGACAAGACCCGAAAAAACATATCTACTATGGATTACGGTCGTGAAAACCTACCCTCAACTAATGCCCTAGTTTCACAGAGACATTCAATCCAAAATTTCCTCGCTTTAGTTACTACACATTTCATAAAGATATGAATAGTGCCGGAAAAATAAACAGTATAAAACTAATATCACAAGAAAAGTAAATCCATAGAAATTATGATCATACATTAAAATAATTTTTGCTTTAATAATTGCGATATTTGTTAAATCAATTTTGTTAGATCCAGGCCTGACACGTGTATACAAGAAAATCAGTCATCAACTTAAATGATATGTAAATAAACGTGCAAGTAAATGCTTATTGTACTTTAGGAATGAATTTGTTTACGTAGTAGTTTTGCTGCGTTATCAATTGTACATATGGACTTCTCACAAATGTTCTAACTGAAAGTGTCATAACTTATTTTCACTCCCAGAGTGATACACCTATTACAACGGAACAAGTGTTATGTTCCAACCGTAAAACACTAATTATGCGCGTGATTTACAGTTCAAGTGGCAGTATCTAATTGGGAATAAGATAAAACAACAAATAGTAGATACAAAAAGTGCCTTTATAAATAGTCTATATGTATTTACAATTATTTATATTTGGAACGAAACCTGAATATAGAATTTAAAGAAGGTGCGATGATCATAAGTCGTTTCCATATCTTATTCAATCATTAATAATTTGTCATGTTAATTTTAATATACATGACTTTTACGAACAGTCGGATATTTACTTACTTATTTGGCTACAAGTAGACGCTGTACATGAACCCGGTGTGAGACATATGCAAATGTTGAGCTATAAACAAAGCTAGGGCGTGTAGTGACAACCAATTATAACACGTTGCTGCTTTAATAATCTATAACCCGTCGTTCGTTTTAACTCTACCTGCGTTTGTCGTAATACTTCACCTGTTTTATTTTCTTATTACAGGCTTGCTCTTCTCGCTCGAGTTTTGCCTACAAATTGTACATTATTACAAGATAAAATTTTCTCACAAAACTATAAATCGGAAAGTACCTCTTAAGTTTATTTGTACATTCTACACTCTTTATTCTCTTGGGACTTTATTCTCTTAGGACCACACCAAACAAGTTAGCACTGATAGTTGACACAACTTAAATACAGCTTGGACACCTATTATTGGTGTTGACCAGGTGTGTCTATATTTGCAGTATCCATTTTTATTCATGGAAAACTCTGTGGCTTGATTTCTTGTGAAATAAAAACAAAAAGGTAATCCGTGAACGGATTACGGAACGGAAGAAACTGGTTGATAATGTAATGATTGTATAATAATACAGAATGAATTTAGAATTAGGTCGTGTGCTATGAAAACCATAGCTTATTTCTGAAGACTATAACATGTAAAAATGTAACCTACGCTAGTACAAATATTAATTACTACGAACACTCAACATGAAATGGACGACTTTCAACAAAGAAAGTAAACTTCATTAATTTCTTAATAATTCCTAATTCGTGATAATACTAAATTTAATTTAACAATAACTTCAACTTGACCAATCCGTCAAAATTTAGTTTTTCGTGAAGGGTGAACAATGAGCAATGTGGGATGCGGCTGTTGCCACATTTCATTATTTCAATATTATATTATTTGTGCAAAAAATTGAACTTTCAACGGTAGCTACGAATGGATTTATCACTCTTTTCATTTTCAATAGTTTGTTGACACTATTGAAAGTATCCAATCGTAAAAGCAGTTTACTTGTAATATGTAATACGAATGTCCTTTTGTTACGTTTTTTATACATCTACAAGGTAAAATTTCAAAACAAAATGATTATACTGAAAAAAATTATGATCTGGATAGAGAAGTTAAAATATTTACAATCTAAATATAGTACAAGTTTATTTCCTACGCTTAATATTTAACTCGTTAGCACTCCTTGTTCTGTATTCACGCTGTATTAATTTTATTAGTATTTGCATTAATACCTCTGTAAACACTATTTACGCATATAGCTCAAGTAATAAACAATGTTCAAACATATTTACATGTTTTTAAAGACAAAAACTGATTTTTGAATAAAAGTGCAAACCCGCAGAGGTAGTTGCCTATATGGAGTGTAGGCATACAAAATTTTAAGATTTATTGCTTTACAGTGGGCAGTAAATAAGTAATTTATATGACTTTCACTATTAGTCTCCGACTAGTATTGAAATATTTACGTACAGCCAATTATAATTTATTGACTATACATAACACATATAGTAGTGTGCTATTCGTCTTGTAATATTGATTACAAAATTTATATCTCGAGAATTGGTAAACGCGAGTTTGATTTATACCTACTTATAATTGTTTGTATCTATAACAAACTTATTTCATATTTTAATGCTTGTAATACATAATTTCAAACTTATTTAAATTCCAATGCTGGCCATAAGTCTCTTCACACAAATGTTCAATTGGATAAAGGTCCGGCTATAGAGCGGGCCAATTCAATACCTCTATCCTATTGGTATGAATGCAGCACAATATTGCGAATAAAAAAGGTCAGACAGAAAAAAGAAAACTGCAGAACGTATGGAGAGGGCTATTGTTCGTAAAATTTTAGCAAGCTACGTCTCTAATGCCGAATCTTTTTTATAATTTTTCCAGTACAGTAATTCCTGCTTCATCAGGCCATTTTACACGCATTTTTATTATATCAACGTATTTTGGGTAGGTATTCATAAGCCACAACACTGTAAGATCTGGTATACAGGCTGATTCATTTTTGATCCTCAGCATTGCGATGTCGCTTATTATTGAAAATAGACATTAGGTTTACATTTGGCAAACTTGCTAAATTTTGTGGTTATTATGATGCCAAAAAGAAAGTAGACTTAGAACAAATGACGTTCGAGATTTTCTAAAAAGAACGGAAAAATCCCATTTTCTTATTTTGCTTGTAGCACGTTTATTTGGTCTTCCAGAGAAAAACTAAAGACACATTCTCAAAGCCATTTTTATTCATCTATCTAATGATGTACTTAAAAATTTTAGATGACGTTTCGTTTTCTCTGGATCATCATCAACTTTGTTATTTCTTATGGGCGCCATATTGGATTTTGACACAGCTATTTTCTTTCTCAGAATTCAAACATGTTTCATATGTTGAAAACAAAATTTGATATTGTGTGTTAATTGACGAGGAATCTGATTTGAGATTAAATAAGGTAGGTAGCTATGAAATTTCGAACTGTCAATCGCTTAAAATTGAGTAGGATGTGAGAAGATAGGCAAAGAGAAACAAGATATGTATGTTATGTATTTTTTTGTCATCAAACTAAAATACAATAGCGAGAACAAGATATTTAGAATTTTACCCTCATGTATTTCGATTAAACATTCCACCACAAAAATAATAATAATTCATGCCTTCACATCCCCAACAGCTTGGGTCATTTATAGGGTCATCCGCTGACCATGAGTTATTATGCCTGCGGTTGTAGACCGAGTTAAAATGTTACATATCCTACATGTTACATACCAGGTTTCGAACCCAGTACCGCCGGACTGGGCAGCGAGCGCACTAGGCACTGCGCTACTAGCCGGTCGGTTAGTAAATTTCCATTCATCTGACCAGATGATTATATTTAAAAAACTTGGTTGTGATCTAATTTTCCGAGTAACCAATTACTATATTCCATTTGTCTTAAGTTATCACCAGGTAGTAAACTATGACTAACATGGACTTTCTACGGTTTCAGCTTATTTCGACGCAGTTCTGCACGATCTATATTCGACTAATTTTCTATCAAGATCTAGAAAAATGGTCTGATATGTTTGTCATCGTTCAGGATGCAGTTGTAACATATCTCGTTTCTCTTCGTTCGTATACGCCATTTTT
>SMLS01037900.1:0-17527 GCA_004785975.1 Popillia japonica | reverse complement strand
ACGTCGCGGTTTTCATTACAACAATTTGTAAACGCCGTCAACTAAACTACTATAATTGGCAATAAAACCGAATACCGCGTAATCAAGAAGCTAAATTCCAGTATAATGAGTACCTATTGGATGTAATGAGACTAAACCGATTAAACGTATGTAGTTATTGCATTATTTATTTCAAACTTTTTTTGACGTTGACATTACTCACACTTAAAATGACTCACTTCAGTTAAACGTTTCAAGATTTCAAGCATGTGGTGAGAGATCAATAACAAACTTATTAATCAAATTAGTAGCACATTTCAGCTGCTGTTTTAATACTTATACCACAATACCAAAGAAAAATTATATTCGACGTACACCTTTCGATTAAGCTACGAGATTTTTACTGCACTATTGGGGAACAATGGAAAAAGTTCACGGCGAATTAGAACCAACGTGTTCGCATTTCACCTTACTTTTTGTACAACAGCCATTGAAAAGATAAAGACACATTTTACGAGCTTTTTTCAACTTACGTCTAAGTGAATAGCTACCGTGCAAAGAATCCAGAAATTAGGAACCTCTTACATTCAACGCTTTCTTTTCAGTGAACAAAAGGAAATGGAATTAGATGTAAATAAAGTGCTAAACTACTGATTGGAACAAATTCAACCATTGCAACATTAAAATGAATCTACAACTGTGATTTTTTTTGACGTAAACAATTAATTGATATTTAATTAAATCACTTACATAAATTTATTGAATTATTATGAAAATACGTAAAAACAGGAACTAGATTTATTAATAATAATTTTATTTGGTTGCCTGTTATCTTCAATAATATATGTACATACAACTAACGCCTATTAGTTAAAAAAGCTCTTCAGATCAATTTCTCTTTTTTATCTTTTAAATTATTTTACAATATGGGATGTATTTATGGGAGAAGCAAGTTTTAGTAGTAGTGTAACTTGAAGCACATTAAAATAAAATCAACAGCATTCCTGAATCCAGCGATTGGAGTGGGTCAGTTCATCATCTGATGTCCGGTTGAGTAGTATTCGTTGTTGGAAATTAATTAACAACGCAATATTAATAACGGTAAGGTGCTCCGATAAGTGTTTTCAATGGAATCGATAACAATTATAGAGTTTTTGAGATCAGAGATGTTCCACGCATTTTCCTACAAAAAAAAACAGCTGTGACTGTGCTTTGGTAGTTGTAATCGCCTTATTGCAAATAATAAAACACATTCTTATAAGTTTGGTTTTTACATATTTAAATATCTTAATTTATTTATAATCTACAAATATTTGAGCACCTCAACCTGAAAACTCCCTCAACGAAAATTCATATTATTCTTTAAGAAAACTACTCAAGACGGAGATTATTACAGGAAAGGGGCAGTTATACCAGCTGCGTCATAACTAGAACAAATGGTGCCTAATTATTGTGGTCATGTAGGTATAAAGATTATGTACCAACGCTACCTTATGGTGCTGAGCTTTAAAACCTGTACTCAAAATAACCAAATTCATCATATATTGTAGACAACTCCATGTATGGTGTGTAGTATTTCTTAAAATAGTAAACAAAATGAATAATAGATTGCAGCAAATATGTATTTACATTAAGGGTTTAATAAAATTAGAACGACAAACTTGACGCAAAATAGATGACAACAAACGATTTTTATTCATATTATTTTTCTTTATTTTGTTCTAATACTACATGGTAAAAGAAGAAATTGCCGAATTCAAAATGGAAAGCAAACCATGTAACCATGTAAGTGGAAATGAAATTATTACTGTACTCCTAAACACAAAATACGGAATAGTTACATGGCAATAATGCACTCTTGTTTACAATAAATGTTCAATAAATGTTTCCTCCATTTACTTCCACAAAAAGACGACGTGGCCAAAGCATTGATGGTCTCACTCACTTTTCCACTTACATTATTTGTTCTTCGATTTAAAGTCACCAATCCTCCTCCTTTGTTTTAACGTCGTCTATTTCTCTTCAAATCTTGTCGGTCTAATTCTTCTACACCCTGTATATGCAGTTATACAAACTTTTTTTTTCGTTTTCAATACTAATTTATTGCTAACTGATTCTCCAAAATAAACATTGAAAGGATGCATTAACTAAGTCCACAGCCAATTTTTTGTTGAAACAGTTGGATTTTTCTCGGAAAGTATTAATCCGATAAATTTGCCAATTGGAACAATGTATTTCACAGTGCAGCGTTATAAACGGAGATATAGTCCTGTAACAGGGTCATTAAACATGCTTACATACATCAAATACGCAGCAAAGTTTCTGTTGTCAGGCACATAAGATAACTTCAGAACTTGCTGCTTGTTGACATCTCTTAGAAAAATGTTGTAGGTACATCAACTAAAATAATAATGATCTATTGTGGCCCCCTACATGAACTATAGGTTTTTGATATTTACCCACAGCTATACCCCCATCCAGTCTAAGGGCTTTAAGAGACTGCAATAGCTGCGACGGTTTCAAGGATTTTCGCATTCCGCTCCGCAAAACCTGCAGTCGCTACTGTGTTTCAAGACAATTCTTGTCATGTATTCCCCCAAGGTGGCAGTTCCCTGTGAGAAAACCCACAAGTACATGTAGCTTATTCCTACTTAGTTCTAGTAAGGTTCTTGTTCTTTGCTTATTGACGTTTCCAAGTTTTACCTTGGAATGTCTCAGACCAGGAAGATTTTTCCCAGAGGATTGCTCTGAGTTCCTGCTCCCTGTACTTGACTTCTCCTTCATAGGTGCTCATCCCTGTTCCGCAAAAGGGTTCCTGTCCCACAAGCGATATTGTGGCGGTCTTCTTTGCTACTAAATTAGATTTCTCGTTGCCACTGATTTTCGTGTGTTGTAGTGCCCAGTATAGCGCCACTCTGTTCTCTCTTCCTAGATTGCTTAATTTTTCTAAGCATTCCCAGACTTATTTCGATCTGATGATAGAGGCCAATGCCATTATGGCTGCTTGACTATCGCAGATAATTGCAATGCTCTGCTTCCCATAGTTCCAATAAAGATTCAGTTAAGCATTGCTCTTTGCTGGATGACGCTAGGATAAGTTTCCATTGGCTCTGAGTATTTAATTCCTGACCCAAATACACCTGCACCCGTTAGTAGGTGGTAGGTGAGTAGTAGGTCGTTCTGCTTCCCATTCTCGCTTGTTGCTTAGCTTAGTGAGAAAGTTACGCACATTCACTCATTTACAAGCAACGCAGATAAAAAGAATCAATTTACGGAAGAGAAAATAATTAATTTAAATGTTTACGTTATTTATAGCTGAAGATTGCTTTTAAAGTATTAATTTGTTTGAGTAGAAAAACAAATTTATAATTCCTTCTTTGTAATGTTACTTTCTCACCTGCAAACGAAATAAATATGCAAATTGGTGCCGCAGGATAATAACTCAATTCCAACTTCTTTGGTTAATAACTTGATACACACCTTCTATTTGTTCTTTCATAAAAAGTATGTACATACATGTAGTCAGATATGAGCATTAATATTGGTGTGTGGTCATCATTAGCAACTTTACCTTTAAATGAGATAATATTACAACATTTGGGAAGTCCTGTATGTTGCAGAAAGTTAGAATTTGAAATCAAAACAAAAGGGTATTCGTGATACCGGTACCTTCCATTATACATATTTATTCATGGGTTAATTTCAAGGCCCTATTTACGATCTCGCTAGGTAATTATTCATAACCGTTTGTTACAATAACACTGATTTACAACAGCGGTAGTTGCTACTTCCAGGCCAGGAACTATTTCCAATTATATCAATCGGTAGCTATATATTCTAAATTCTGTATCTCTTTGAGCTAAGGGATGTATTGAGAAAACATCTAAATATTATTTACTGCTGTTTCATAATATGTAAGCGAAGAGAATCGAAAGACAGCATTACACAACTGTGAGTTATAGGAGTGATATTCTGTTCTCTGCTCCTGTATTTTAGCTTGATTAGTCGTATGTATATTTCTTTTAACCACATTTCTATCGCTTAGCATGTACTGTCACTACTCTTACGTGTTATGCTAATACTTAAACAATCTTTTCAAAAACACGCCACGAAATTAACGAACTCTCCGGAATACATATGAGAATGCAATAAATCAAAGCTTCACGACCTACAACTGAAGATTACCAATGGAAACAATTCGTGTAATACTGATTTCAGTTTTAACAATAATTAATAAATTGTAACGATTACGCAAAGAACTCCTCGACGAGTGTTTTCGTAGCAATTTAGGATGTAATAAAAAATGCTCTAAAACTAGATTCACTATCCCTCAACTAAAACACAAAACTTTACTTCTTTCGAAAGTTGTTCCAGGAAATTTAATAACGCCCCATAACATCCCAAAACTCTCAAGGTTTTGTCGTATAATAAAAAAATATATATCCCAGATCTATTTACAACATTAATAAACGCGTTCTTTTATAGATGACAATATACTCGTCCGCTATTATCAACAAGGACGTTAAGTTACATTTCTGGTCTCGCTTATGTCAACGTTTTCTGAGGAGAACGGGAAAACGATCTCCCAAATGTGTTGCAAAAATTTATCCGCTGACTTATATTAAGAATACATTATTTCTAGCACTGGAAAAGTTGTGTCACATTCATAAAATTGGATTTCTGTCCTCATAAAACTGTAAGATGATACATATGACTAATATATAAAATTTTATATAATAGACGTAATTGGATTTAGCACAGGAATAAGTATATTGTAATGTATGCAGTTAAATCTTAGTTATATGTTATAATGAGTCCTATCGAATACGGCAGATATAAAGAACTATATTACCAAATATATTATTCAATTAGTATTGTAAAAGATGCAACCATAACTATTATAGCTATACTTAGGCGCTAGTTTTATAATAATCAGCAATATACAAGATCCAAAAAGTTATTTCTCTATTATCTGCAGTAACTACTTTCAGATGTATAAGCTTTAAACGCCCAATAAATGCACATCTCTTTGTTACATTTTTTAAAGAAAGAACTAGCTATAAATTCCTTAAAATTAAAATTAGAATATGAGTTGAGGGTGATTTTGCATTGCGACCCGATGATCTAGTGCGCCCCTTTACATGAGCGATAAGTTGTTGGTAGTCTAAGGGCTTAAATAAACTGTAATAACTGTGATGCTTTCAAAGAGGTTATTTCTCCCTCGTCAATTACATCTTTACCAAAATAACTGGCACGAATTGCTACAATAGTCGTAGAGTTGGATATCAGGTGTTACGAATTTTCGTCAGTCGGTATTATGGTTCAAACCTATCCTTGTCATAAGGTCCACAATGTGGCAGTGCCCTGTGAGAAAACCCACAAGTACATGTAGTTTATTCCTACTAAGTTCTAGTAAGGTTCTTGTTCGTTGCTTATTGAAGTTTCCATCCACCTTGTAAAGGCTCAGACCAGGAAGATTTTCCCACAGAATTGCTCTGAGTGTGTGCTCTATGTCCTTAAGTTCTGCTTCTTATAGGTGCTCGTATCTATTCCGTAAAACGGTACCGCTCCCACAAACGATGTTGTGGCAGCCTTTTTTGCTAATAGTTCAGCTTTCTCGTTGCCACTGAATCCAGTGTGTCCTACTACCCAGCATAGTGCAACTTTGTTCTCTCTGCCTAGATTGTTTAATTCCCATAAGCATTCCCAGACTAATTTCGATCTGATACTGTTTGATCTCAGCGCCATTATGACTGCTTGACTGTTTCCGATAGTTCCTGTCAAGATTTAGTTGAGCACATCTTCCAATAGCATTAATCTCCTGTTGAAAGACGCTGGAGTAAGTTTCTGGGCCCGAATGGCACTTGCCTTCATACAGTAGGTGGATTGTTCTCTTTTTTATTTTCCTTCAATTCGTTCTGAAGTAGACTGAAAAGTGCGGAGAGCCCTACCAGAGATGACCCAGCTCTGTGGCATGAGATCTCGACCTCACCAATCCCCGCGCTGGTTAGTCGGTAAGTCGTTAGTAAATACTATTATTTTAAATTAAAAAAAGCGACTTAACTAAAGCCTAAAACATTCTATTTCTTGATGTGATTAGTACATTCAAGAAAATAACTCTCAAAGTTTTCGGATATTTAAAAATCATTCTAAATGATAAAAGAAATATCAGTTTGTAAGGAAGAATGTCAATCTACTGTTAATCTGTTTGTAATTTAGAGTTGAACATACATTCAATTTATTATGAGAAAAGCGCTTTATTTTGTTATAAAAGTAGGTGTATTTTATACATCATCAAAAGTACCAACCGACTAGTAGTCATTTTGAAAAAAGCATAAAGAGGCAAACGTAATACACCGCAATATTACATTTTATAAGTAATGCGCTTTGTACTGACATAGATAACAACTAACAATTATACGTATGTATACATCCTGGATTTTGAAAAGTAATTTCCCAACTTCAATTGTGACACAAAATCTACGGGAACGTAGAGTATATCCTCACTTTGTTATTACCAGAAATGCAACCTACTACAATCTGTATAAACCGACGGAACCGAAAGACTTCCAAACTGACAACTTGAAAGATGAATACGAATGAAGTGAAGGTTTCTTTAAGACGCAATCTATTTCACTATATACTGAAATCTATGTGTCGGACAGCCATCTTATGGCTTATTTCCGTGATGGAATATTATATACAGAACGTTTTAAAAAGGTATAGTACAAGACGCATCGTTTTAATGGTTTTAATGGTTTCAAAAAGAAGCTCATATGGGTATTGGAAGAGTTATGTCTGCAGAAAAAAAATACATGAAGTGTTGTGAATCGTGCACTCTCCGTTTTCGGCGAAAACAGATTTGCAAATATAATTTTCGTTTCCTAAAAGTATAATAATTTCACGGAAGAAGTTATAAAACCCGAATGTATCCCTTTTTTTTCTAGACTACAGCATTTTCCGCTAGAAACTTTCCTCTAAGATATTCAGCAAAGAAATTATCTTTTGCAGTGTGTAGGAAAGAGGTAGATATCCTGCGGAGTTTTATTACAACTTTTATTTTCTTTCCCGTTGTTTTCTTTCCGTCTGCTGTATCCATAAGCAAAGTGAGACTGAATTTACATATTATCTCGTTCTTATCACTTTTTAGTTTGATTTAATTTTTTTCAGCACAGGAAGTTTTTTTTTACCTCTCTATCGTAACTTTCCCTCGCAGCAAAGCGGCATAATGACGAAAGTGGACAATATATCCAGTTTACTAAATGGATTTGTATGAATATGTTGTGTGTATGCGTGATTTGTTTGTAAAATGTATGTACATTTTCCTCTAACTCTTGGTTAAATGCTAGCCAAAACTAGTAGATATTTAAGTGCTGGAAAGTAATACATATTCCTTCAATTTGTCAAAGCTATACGCCGTCGTTTTCACTGTCTTTCTACCGTAGCATCATTCAAGCTTGAACTGGAACTGTGACTTTTTAACGAGTCTTCTGGAAAATGTTCTCCACACCACACTGACACTAGCTTTGTAAGCGCTAGGTAGGCATTTCGGTAACTATGTTGCCATCTTCAATAGTAAAACTACAGTTTTACTGCTTATGGTGTTAGAGTCAGTATGATGTGGAGGGGGAGGGAGGGTGTTTAAGGTGGCATATTAGCATTGAACAAAAATAATTTCCAAGAACAACAGAATTATAGTTTATGTAGATCCAAATCAGTATTAATAATCTGTATATTATTTATAAAACAATTACAACTTTATTCAAAACATAATTCAAATTAAACAGATATCTATGGATTGGTAAGACTCTGAAATAATTCGTCGAAATTTAAACAGAAACCAATCACTACTAAACTGCTAAATCCGTTCAGGATCCTAGCCTTCTAGCCATGTAGTTGGATATCAAGTGTTTCGAATTTTCGTCTTCCACCCCGCAAAATATGCAGTCTCTATTGTGTTTCATACCTATCAAGCCTTCCCACCTTTATCAAGCGTTCCCCAAGGTCGGAGTGCACTATGAGGAAACCTACAAGTACACGGAGTTTATTCCAACTAGTTCCAGCAAAGTCCTTGTTCTTTGCTTATTAAAGTTTCCAAGGAATACCTTGGAATGTCCAGGAAGATTTTCCCAGAGAATTGCTCTGAGTTTCTGCCCCCTGTCCTTGACTTCTCTTTCATATGTGCTCATACCTATTCCGCAAAACTGTTCCGGTCAC
This sequence comes from Popillia japonica, assembly GCA_004785975.1. NCBI lineage: Eukaryota > Metazoa > Arthropoda > Insecta > Coleoptera > Scarabaeidae > Popillia > Popillia japonica. The sequence goes on along the minus strand of SMLS01037900.1, from coordinate 9,331 downwards.
ACAAACAATGTTGTGGTAGCCTTCTTTGCTAATAGATTAACTTTCTTGTTGCTACTGATTGCAGTGTGTATTGGTACCGAGCATAGTGCTACTCTGTTCTCTCTGCCTAAATTGTTTTATCTTCCTAAGTATTCCCAAGCTAAATTCGATCGGATGGTATTATAACTGTCGGAGAAAATTGCAATACTTTGCTTCCGATAGTTTCTGTCAAGATTTAGTTGAGCACATCTTCCAATAGCATTAATCTCTTCTTGGAAGACGCTAGCAGTTCCCATTGGCTTTGAGTATTTGATTCCTGGCGCTTGCACCTATTCCCTATTACTCAATGGTATGGTCGTTGCTACTGATTCCAGTGTATCCTCGTAGTGCAACTTGTGAAGAAAACTTGGGAAGAAAAAGTTCCTTTTGCTGTAGTATAACCAGATTTGGGGATGCCCGTAGTTGAGCATTTAGCCACATATATTCAAAAAACTTAAAAATCTTAGAATAGACAACTTTTGTACGGGTATTACTTGAAGAAATTGTGACCGCAAGAATAAAACCTGTCTGAACCTATATCTAAAGCGAAACTATGTTCTTCCCTTTGTATTCCCGTTATATTTTTGAAAATAGTTTTGAAATTTCTAACAATGAGGCAAGCGGATGAACCTCTAGAACACATTTAATACGTATTTAACATTTTATTCAGTTACATCTTGAAAGAGACTATTAAAAAATGTGGAATCAACCAATGATCGTGACAACATGCACAAACAACAGTCGAATACAATGGTCAATATAATCTACTACAAATTATTTAATTGCTCGCAATAAAATTTTGAATCCAGTAATATTTCCGAGTGGTAGAATCCTCAACCGTTTATATATTAAACACGACATTATATGTAAGCACACTATGTGAAAATAGGCATACTCATATAACAAATGAGTTAATACACACTCTATTAAACAAGGATATTAGACCATAATGACATATTAAGGGTGAAGTTATTTCAATTAAAGTTTCAGGCAACTTGTATATATCTATCTGCGTTATTTCCGATGCTATTCTAGATATGTTGAAGTGGAACAATCGTAAATCAAGTGAGCAGCCGCAAACTCCAAAATAGTTCTCTAGAAGCTTCCAGTACATTTTGTTTAAATAATAAATTTTATGGACACTGTTCGGTGGTACAATGGTCAATATACATATTTTATGACTTGCTACGAATATGTTGTATTTTTAATTCGAAGACACACACCTTAAACCTTAGTTTGACTAAATATCTAACTTACGGTATTTCGTTTAATAAATGGGTTGGAACAGTAACTATGCTATTTTATAAAACATATATATAAAGGTTTCACTTTACTTTCAGATTTTTATTCAGAATAATTCGTAATCAGCCTCCAACAGTAGTCAGGAAACGGCTTCTTATTCCATTTGCCCCAATAGCACTTCAATGGTGGGAATTTTTGAAATCGTCGATTGTACTCATCAGTAACATCGACAAAATTCGAAAGAAGGAATTCCAGGAGCGAATGCAATAAGTGAACTCTGAGACCTATTTTTTTTTCTTCAAACTGTATGAACGACACTTCTTCTGTGGTAATTAGCAATGGAAGTTAGAAATTTAGGTTTGAGCGTGATGTTGCACTGCAACCTGGTGATCTAGTGTGCCCCCCTTCATGAAGTATGATTTGCTATAATTTGCCCGCAGCTATAACTCCCCATCCAGGCTAAGGACTGTAAGAAACCATAAAAGCTGTGATGAAATGACTGGCACGAACGTGTGTTACCGCCAAAGGATCACAGTGAGGTCTCATAAATGTATGGATGTAGATGACAAAAATACAAAATGGATCATTAATTCTAGTCTTAAAAAAAAAGTATTTTTAGTGCAGAATCCTGCTGTAATTTTGGTTGTGTTATGGCCAAGAGTAAGTGGACTATAATGCCATGCCCGGATAGATTATTGATTTTAAGACCTCATCTACTGGTCTAGTAAAGAATACCTTAAACATAGTACCAAATTATTTCAATAATTTCAAAATTTATTCTCGCCAGAAAGATTCGTGATATGGAAAATGGAAATCCGTGTTGCCAAACCCTAATACACGAAATCCAAACTATTAATTTTGGATAATACTACGCAAAAGGAGCTTGTCCTGGAGACTGCTAAGTATAACTTTTAGAGATGTTGGCCAGAAGGAATATGAGGAATTTGCTCTAAAAGAATAGTAGATGTCTTACAAAATTGTCACTACCCGGGCATGTTTCCCTACTATTGGTAAATAACCAGCATCTAAAAAAAATTTGAGTTGGAAACTGATGAGGAATTTTACAAACTTGTAAAGATATTTTTAGTAGATTAGTATTATCTAGCTTAATCGTTGACTTTTAGAGGCAACTGGTATGGCTGAAACAGGGAATCAGTAAATTCGATTTAACTTATTGATTACACATTGTTTTAGAAACACTAAATCACTACAATTCCAAACAATATTTTTCTGCCATTATGAATGAATTATGTAATAATTTACCTTTATCTACGGAATAATCCGCTTCATAGAATGCAAAGCGTCCAATACGAAACCGTTAAACTTAGATTTTTATATTCTCGGATACATTCTTCCTTAACGTCTTGCTTTTATTGTAGAAACTTTCGAGTATCTTATATTGCATTCTATCTTCATATATTCGTTTATAGTTTCGCCTGCCCTATAAAATATCTGAAACTACAGCAAATTCGTACGTATGCAGATTCTCGTTTCGTTTTATGCATTACAGCCTCGTAAACAAACAATACCGGGAGACCGCACTATCAGGAACATTTTTCCTACACGAAAATGAACACATACTGTACTATAGGTAGAAGTAGCTGCGATAAATCGAAGCGACCAGGAAATAATGGACATGTAGCCGTGGAAAAGTATACACAGTGCGTCATTTAAAATTGAGGGTTTCGCAGTTGTAAATCTTATTTATGACCGGTACAGTTGTAGGGTATAATATTTTCATTCCCGCACATTCGTATATGGAATGTTAGGTAGTACGACGTTTTTGCAATTTGATTCTTTATTGCGGATATACGCGACGTGTCGTTGATGCATATCTTGCTCGAATATGGATTTGTTTGTGAAACAGATGTTGATTAGATTTTTGACATAAAGTGGACAATTTGCAAAACTGATTTACGAATTTATTCGCTTTTACAGTCCTGTTTCATTTACTGGTAAGTAGGTCAAAGGTATGGTAGTATTTACTCTTAAAATTGTATGAATTGGAAGGAATATGGAAGGTTTCAAATATACCAATTTAGGTAAAGTACTTTCAGTGATCTGAAATATATTGATGCATTTAGAAAAAACATGACGTAAGTTAATGAAACTGCGTAGGTGGAAACAACATGGTCCGCTCTTATGCTTGATCTAGTTTCATTGTACTCATTGGCAGGGCGATTGCACCAATAGACCATGAGCGCCTATTATAGGTTATTCAACAGCAAACTGAATATAATGGATAGAATAGTATCTACGTGAGCTATTTCAAGAAAACGATTGCAATGATCTCCCAGAAAATTTGTTACAAGTTCAACAACATATGTGTATAGATCTCCAATTATCTTGATAAAGTTTTATCAAAACAGAATGAAGAAAAGTTAACAAAACCTGAAATCTTAACACCAGAAAAGTTAAGGAGAACTCATAAGTTAGTAGGAAAAAAATTAAACCTAACATATATTCTGGAATTGCAATGAAGATATGAATGCCTAATGTAGACTACTAATTTTATATCTAAAGAACTCTTGAACTACCTAAACTGCTAATATATCTTTGTTTCCAAATTCCAACTTATAGAAGACTATCTCGTTAGTTATATTTATTTATTTTATTTATCTCATTCACTTACAATTCTGCACACAACCTCTACATAACCAGCCAAAGAAAATAATACAATAAGTGAATGAAAATCACAAGGTGGTTGGTGAGCGTGTCTATCTTTTACAAATTTTTGCTGGATCTCTTGGTGCCGAAGTAGACCACTAACACCCACAATCAAGGCGATAATAAAACTAAAGTAGGTATTATGATGATAATAACAGCATTATTGTTGAAACGCGTTAGCAATTATCCAAGTGTTTGGTGTCTTCTGGGTGATAGTGATTTAGTGTTCAAGTTCATATTTAATAAATAAGAAACTAAATGTATACCACATTGTGCCACGCCATTTAATCACAATGGAACTTTAACCCCAATTTTTGCATTAAATTGAAGGGATAAATTCTCCTTAGGAGTCCTGCGCATATACTGAATAGCCCGTTTTTGATTTATTCTTTTGTAAGTATTTTCGTATTTAAACAAAATCTATACATTTTGAATAATGTTGTAATGAATTGAATACGATGAAATATAGAAAATTAAGAATATGTTCCTAATTCGAATAACTAATTGTAAGTAATGTGATTATGTAATTCGGTAGCCTCAACAATCACCTAGTTACCCAGCGATGCTAGAAATTAATAGAACGAAACCCAATTCTAAGATTGATCAAATTACACAGTAACAGAATTGCAGTAGGCAAGCGTTAAAAACGGCCAACTGTGTGTATGTGCGTGCGTAATGTATTCTGTCATCTTTAGTTTTTCTTGTCCTGGCGTGTTCTGCCAGCGGGAGGCCTATCTATTGTCCTGCCATTTGTTAATTGCTTGTTTAAGTGGCTCTTTTGCAGACCACAACAGGAATCAGGTCCAGTAAAAGACATTTGTGCTGCTTATGTTACAAGCTTATCTACATTTTTGTTTCCTTTAATCTCTTGGCGGCTTCGGAACCACTGAAGAATAAAGTGGTTATTGTGCCCCAATTGTCTTAAATTTCATTTACATGTATATGCACATTCACGCAACAGACCGCACTCGCCTGTGTGTGTGCTAACAGCCTTCAAAACCGCTTGACTACCAGTAAATATATGGTTGCACCTCATATTCTTATAAGGAGGTTCCTTACGCAGAAATGGTCACTTGAAATATGACGAGAAAAGATGCCAATAAGAGAACGAATGCAATCACCAATCCCACCCATATCTGTTATGAAGTCTTAAAGAAATTTAAGCCACTTAGACATGTCTTTAACCCTGTTACTTTTACGGTTCATTGTCAACCGCACATTCAAAGCGTAATATCCAAAACCTTTCTTCAACTTTTTATATGTGCAGCCACCTTCCCATGTTTAAAACAGGATTATCTATGCATTTCTGCAAGATAATTTTCATTTCTTCTATAATTCTCAGATGCAACCTTAAAAGATTGAAAATTAAAATGAATCAACTCAACTAGAAGTTCATTCATTAAACACATCAGGAGATAATGATGTATGATCTTCATCCACAAACTTGCCTGAGAAGAATACTAGTTGTAATAATTGATGTTTCTGTCTTGTGCCTATTCTTTTATGACTTTTTGTTTTTATACAAAGTACTTTCGTCAGATTAGAATTAGATTATGCATGCATGTGCAATTGGCCTAGATTTAGATAGGAGTATTCGTTTTCTTGCCAAGCGATTTTAAATTTGGTATTATGTGCTTGAACCGTAAGCACGAGATATCACATCCCCGTTCTAATGCATTTATAAGAATGGACGACTCTCGGTGCAAAAACGAATATTGAATTTAAAACAAAATGAAGTCTGTGTTGTAAATTATATATCCACTTCAAAATAAACATACTCTCGCCTATGTCACATTTCAGTGCTTTGGTATTAAGACAAAAGCAATTAGACAAATCCAATATTGCAAAACAAATTTTATATTGGACTGACATTATCTTCCTTTCGATATATTTGGATATTCTTAATCCCATTGTTTAACAGGGTAACAGACTATATTTTAGCGAACTCATAATTTCAAGTTTATTACCATCTGGAAAGTTTTCTGCACCTACATTTATTATTCTTGAGAAACTTTGCGCTTTTGACAAATACCCAGCCGAATTGAAAGTCGGTTGCAGTAGCTGCTATTAATAAAAATGAATGGTCTGAATGCAATTCCACTGAAACGGATTTTGGATGTTCCGTAACACTTTTCCAATCATTAATTATGGTTATTAAGTCGCGATTGCGAGAGGAAAGCTAAAATGACGACGTTCTTCGCATTTGAAGAGGCAGTTTAAATTAGTAATTAGGAGCAATATTATTCAGATGTTTCATGATTAAACTGCCTCCCTTATTCACTTGCAGAGAAGGCTATTAAAAGCGCTCTTTTTGCAGATTCCGTTTGAATATTAATCTTGTTTGTTCCCTGACTTACAGGTGTTTTTGTTGAAATTTTACTTGAATTTTCAGTCATACCTACAGCTAAAATAGTGTAATATTTTCACTGTGATAATTGTGTATTAAATTTGTGCTAATATCTAATCTACCTGTTTGTAATAATTTGTTTGTAATAAAAAATTGTAAAAAAAAAAAGTTTTTATTACTACTAGTTTGAATTAGTGTTTACAATAGACCACTTTGCTAAATATATCTGTCTTCCATAATTGAATTACCCCCATATTTAAGACAATTAATACAAAGTTCTTGGAGATATAATTACAGAAAAATATTTACCAAACCATCCCCTTTTAATTAGTTTACACAGTTAATGAGCTACTTTATAATCTAATTTATTTCTCTGCATTGCTGTATCAAGGCTTCGCTAATTTAATTCTATCATACAGATAAATACTAAGAAATAACGAGCAGACATTTTAAACAACTCTTACAAAATATACGCTAACAGTGAGATACAACAGCGCCAGGCCAAAACAAGCGATTTATATGTTAGCAAGTAGCGATTCACATTTGAACCAAGCTACATTTATTTGACTGAATGGAAGACCATTTCGCAGTAATGATAAGCGTTAGTGGAGAGTACCTATTCAATGAAATTTTAATGGGTAAATGTACACAAAATTAGTTGACTTATATAACTTACAGTCAGAACGATAAATAGTGCACTTTAGTAAATTAGCGGATGCGAAAACTTTTTCAGAAGATTTTTTACTACCAATAGTAATAGTAGTTTTATACTGTACTTATACAACTAAAAAACCAAATAAATAAGTCATCTGTGTTTAAATACTGTATAAAGCGGAGATATCTGCTTCACTTAATATTAATCATGTATATTGCTTCCTTAAAAGGTCTGTTATTCAGAACCATAAGTAATAAAAATAAAAATTTCAGGAACTGTGCACCTTAAACCTAATTTGAGCCAAAAGGAAGCAATTTATGCTTTTATTTAGAATTAGAATTTGAATTGAGGGTGATGTTGCACGGCGACCAAATAATTTATTGTGCCCCACTATATGAGCAATAGTTCCGATGGTTTGAAGGAGGGTATTTCCCCCTTCTCAATGACCTCTTTACCAAAATAACTGGCGCGAATTGCTGCAATAGCCATGTAGTTGGATATAAGGTGTTCCGGATTTTCGTCTTCCGCCTCCTCAAAACCTGCAGTCTCTATTGTGTTTAGAAACTATCCTTGTCATGGTATCCCCAAGATGGCAGTCCCTTGTGAGAAAACCCGCAAGTACACGTAGTTTATTCGTACGTAGTTCTAGCAAAATCTTTGTTCCTTGCCTATTGAAGTTTCCAAGGAATACATTGGAAAGTCTCACGCCAGATTTTCTCAGAGGGTTGCTCTGAGTTTCTGCTCCCTGTCCTTGACTTCTCCTTCTTAGGTGCTCGTACCTATTCCGCAAAATGGTTCTGGTCACACAAATGATGTTGTGGCGGCCTTCTTTCCTAATAAATTAGCTTTCTCGTTGCCACTGACTCCACTATGTCCTGGTACCCAGCACAGTGCAACTCTGCCTAGATTGTTTAATTTTCCTAAGCATTCCCATACTAATTTCGATCTGATGTTATTAGAGCCTAGCGTCATTATGTCTGCTTGACGGTCGGAGAAAATTGCAATGCTTGGCTTCCGTTAGTTCCTATCAACGTAAAATAAATCGTTAACAAAACTACAATACGACACACATAAACTAATAGCGTTATGAGGGGAAGAACACAACACAATATAAGGATAAAAAACATCGGCACAAATACAAAATAACTCCTCAAAAAATTGTTCGACTTAAAAGAAACATCAAACTCCTTCAAAAAGTAAACTAAATTAATGTTTATTGTGCGAGTGCAAGTCTTATGTGCAGAATAAATGTCGAATAAATTCTATATGGCATGGAAGCAGGGACAACATTGTAACATATTACGACTACACTCACACGTTCATAGGTCGTATTACAGTTGTGTGGCATTGTTTAAGGCAAGAGCATCTGCTTGTGTTCGAATTCCAGCAATTTATCCGATAAGCACTTTGAAGTAGTTTTCCTGTCAGGTAGCCCTTTGAATCAGAATGCGCAGCCAGAGTGGATTGCTCAGAATTCAAACGAAACCAGACAAACACAAAAAACGAACGCAAAAATATCAGGTAAAGCCACAATACTTGTGGCAAAAATAAGCAAGCCTTAGCTGGAGAGATGAAAATATGGAGGAGAAACCAGTAATAGAGAAAAAATCAAGCAAAAACGAAGAAAGAATAAACATATTTGGAACACTGAGAATAAGATGAGAAATATTTAATTGGCGATGAATCAGGTGATTTAGAAGTTCTTAGAAGAAGCAAAAACTACAGGGGTGAGACAAAATAATAACTTCTTTTATACTCCTTTTCTCTAGCGGTGAAGGATGCCACCTAGCGGATGTGAGAGTACATACATCAATTTGCTACTAGCAATGATAGAAATTAAAATTGCGTTATGGCTGACCTCTCTGATTTTGGAAGAGGCCTGATTGTTGGGTCCAGACTTCCTGGAGCCTCAGTAAAATCATCTACAAGACACAGCAGTGGTAAAGAATCGCAGCTGAATGATAGAGGTATAAGGCTCCTTTCACAAGTGTTCACATTAATTGTTCAACCCCTGTAAACTATAACGAATTTTTATTGGAAACATCTTTGTAGTGCAAGTAGTATACGAACTTGGAGACAATGAATACCAACAGTGTTGTTTAAAAAAGATGATGAGGAAACAAGAAGAGTTGCTCGAGCTATTAATACAGTGATCTTAACATTACACCTTAGTTATCAAAAATGATTACGAATATTTCCCTTTCTCATTATGATAACGTTATAACAATGGTTGTTTATAATCCAATGCTATCTTTTGAAAGATTGATACTCTCAATTCAGGCGAAGTTATATATGTTCTATTAACAGTTATGCAAATCAAATCTTTAAATAACATTCAGAACACTAGGGAACCATATTTTAGTAGTCTTGATTGAAGAACTCTAAAGGTAAGAGCATTTAAA
>SMLS01037898.1:0-19938 GCA_004785975.1 Popillia japonica | reverse complement strand
TGCCCCACTCCCAACAACCAAGGGCGAAGACGTATCACCAGACAGCCTCACAGACTGTGTACGGTGAGATAAGTAGTTTTTGATTAATAAACACAGTTTTTCAGTTAATGCAATGTAATGCATAATAGACAACATGATTGAGTTATCAATTGTGTCGAAAGCCCTGGAAAAATCAAGGGCAGCTAGTATAGTCACCTTACCCATGTCATTTGAACGCACAATATTATCTGTAATTTTCGATAATGCAGTTTTGCAACTATATCCTGGTCTAAAACCAGATTGAAATTGTGGTAACAGATTATTGATCTCAAGATTTTCACGCAACTGAGTTGTAATTATCTTTTCAAAAATTTTTGATAGTGCTGGTAATATAGTAATCGCTCTAATGTCCTTAAACTCAGTGGGAGATCTCTTTTTTGGAATAAGTGTTATTAAAGCTTGCTTCCACTGAATAGGGAAAACAGATTCATTGAAAGATATCAAACCAAAATTGGCAAAGAAGGAAATGTCCTACTTTTACTGGATAATGCACCTATCCATCTTCCTCCGGAGAGAGAGAGAGTTAGAGAGAGAGAAAATGGAGAATTTAAAGCAAAATTTTTGCCTCTTAATGTGACATCCTTGTTACAACCAATGAACAAGAGTGTTATGCAAGCATTAAAACGACTTAATAGAAAAGAACTTTTACGTAGATTGTTATCTGCTGATGATGATAACGTAAAAGGCGTTTTGTCAATTTTCAAAGAAATAAATTTAAAAGACTGTTCTTGCATCAGGAAACGCAAAAATGTTGTACAATATATTGACAACAATTCGAAAAGATAAGAAAAACCCAATAAACAATCTAAAGGATACAAGTGGTACCATTATAACCGAAGAAAACGAAATATTAGTAAGATATAGGGAGTACCTTGAAGAGTTATTAACAGCAGGACATACAAAAGAAGAAAATGACCAAGGGGAAACAGAGAGAGAAAGAAATGACAATTTATTAGCTACAAGAACAACCCAAGAGCTAGAAGTAGAAATAAGCAAAAATGAGGTAATAAAGCGGATTGAAAAAATGAAAATAGGAAAAGCACCAGGAATAGATGAAATAGGGACAGAAATGTTAAAGTACTTAGGAAATAACGGGATTGAACTACTGCACAAAATATTACAAAGGGCGTGGAACACGCAAACAGTACCAGAAGAGTGGAAACTAGACGACACACAAGCAGCATTTAGAACAAACAGATCAACACAGGACTGGATATTTACATTAAGACAAAATAACAGACACAAACAGCGAAATTTACGTGGCAGCAGTTGACTTGAGGGAAGGCATTCGATAGTGTGAAAAGAGAAAAAATATGGGAAATCCTGAAGGAAAGAAAAGTCAGTAAACACCTGGCAAATATAATAAAAAATATGTATCAGAAAACAGAAAATGTAGTACGAGTTAGCGGCAAAACAACAACGAGTTTCGTGACTGACAGGAATCAGACAAGGAGGAGTATTGAGCCCGTTATTATTCATAATAATAATGAACGAAATAGCCAAACAAGTCAGTAAAGACGAAAAGAAAACTCACATAGGATACAATAGACTAAGACCTACCTATATGAGCGAACTAATGTATGCTGATGACCTGCTAATACAAAGAACGCATTACAAAACAGAATAAATAAGTGGATTAAGGATATGAGAAAATATGGACTACAGATAAACACACAAAAGACCGAAATAATGAAAATATCTATCACATCAGAGGTAGCAACCATTCAGATACAGGAAAAAGAGATAAAGAGTGTCGACAGACTAAATTATTTAGGGACAATTGTAAGACCAGATGGAAGGATTGAAGAAGAAATATCTAACAGGGTAAACAAAACAATATCAAGGAACATATAGTATGCCCTATAATTCAACAAAAAAGAGGTATCAAAACGTACAAAGATTAAAATTTATGAATCTGTTCTACTACCAATGCTGATTTACGGATGCGAATCTTAGGTGCAAACTGAAAAACCGAACCAAAAAATAACCACCTGCGAAATGAAGATACTAAGAAAGATAGCGGGAGTAACTAAACTGGACAAAATAAGAAATGATAAAATAAAAAGTGAGTTAAGCGTGATAAGTGCGGTAAAAAGAATTGAACAGCAACAGCTAAGGTGGTTCGGACACAGTGAGAATGAAGGAGAACAGAACAGTCAAGGTGATATGGGAGACGGAAACAAACAAAAAGAAAAGAAGAGGTAGACCACGAAAGAAATGGAACACAGAAATAGTGAGAAATCTACAAAAAAGAGGACTGAACTGGTACCAAGCCATACTCGAAGCAAAAGATAGGACTAAATGGAGAAGAACTATCACCTCTACACCTAGGGTAGAAGAGGTTGTGGATAAGTAAGTAAGGACTGTTCTTATATGGTTGTAGATGCATGGGATTCGATTGAAAGCAAGACTTGCAACAAAATATTAAAACGGGAAAATGAAAATTGTCCAAATCAACACGGATGATTCTATTTTGAAGGATATTAATGAGCTAATCTCAAACATAGAAATATGCTGATGATATGAAAGAGAGGCTAGCTTGAGATAGTAAAAGTCAAGGTTTTCAGATCATGTCAGATAACGAAATTGCAGGCAAACGAACAGAAGGAAATGCAAGAATATGAAAGAGAAGAAATAATTTATTTTTGTTGTTTTGGAAACGCCTACCATGATGTATTAATAAATATACAATTTAATTATCCGGATTTTCGATTAACCGAATGGCTTACGGCAACAATTAATCCGGTTAATTGAGTCTCTACTGTATAGAATTTCTGTTCAGGAGCCGATCTAAACACAATATTAAACTTTACTTTTTTTTAATAAACTGTGGCGAGTGCAGGTGCAGTGACTTAACCTGACCTAAATTCCTGTTTCGGAATCGGTGGCAGAAGGATTGAGGTCGGGCGACTTCTGATTTTGGAAAAATTAAAGGTACGGTGTTAGAATGCTGGGCCCGGCAATAGTGGCATTCTGATCCGGCATTCCGATTCTAACCTTTAATAAAAAATACCCGAACCAGTCGTAGAGCCCCCCATTTTCGGTTTCCCACTACCACAGATCGGCCATCTTACCACTGTATAAAAATGACGATTACATTCTGTCCCTAAAGTACACTCATATAATAGTTAGCGCATCTGCAGCAGTCATTCTAAAACATTTTAATAAACATGGAAAGCAAAGAAAGCAATCCAAGTTATGACGTAGATTAAACTAAAAAGAAAAAATTAATTAAGGAAAATATAGCTCCAATAAAGAAAACATCTCTATTCAGCAAAATACCTTAACGTTTAAAACCATCAAGTCCGTTTTATGAAGAAACGGCAAACCCTAATAAAGAAACCGCTGAAAAAAATCTAATTAAAAAACAGCAACACGTCGCTGAAAATAGCAGCGCAAGAAATTCCGCGATAGCTTGGATGTTTCCTTGCGTTCATCTAAACGGTCCTTTCCCCCTTTCTAACCGATTCCATCTAACTTTTGATCGCCCGGAAATAGGAAAACTGCAAAGAAGCAGGAAGAAAAAATTAATCAAGGTTGAGAATTATGTATCTACTCCACGGGTAAGAGCAAAGTATTTGATTTCACCGGAGCACGGAGCTTCATAGTCATCATCCCGGCAAACCTGCGTGAATTAAATTTCGACAATAATTTCTCCGGCGGTTTAATATAAGGCCGCCAATCGGATTTCTCCCAGAGGTGTAATTTCGTGCCCAGCCGCTCCGCCATCCCAGGTTTCGACTTCGGTACGCGGCGCGGTACTGGGGGTAAGGTAATTTAAGTCGTCTCGGGGAATTTTATGCAGTTAAGTGTCGAGTTTAATATAATCGTTCTGAGAGTTGCATATTTTGCCCGCATCGCGGCGCGTCTTCAGCAAACGAGATTATGTGAAACTTATCTCGTCGCTAACTTGGATATTTTCTAAAACCGAAACCGATATTTTTAGAGTATATACTGCGATCTAGGGTGTTATGTATGGTAAATTGCAGGTTCTACTCGGGAAAGTTTCGAGTTATTACGGTGCGGATAATACGTATATTTACCTGGTTAGGGAACGTAAATATGCAAGTTTATGAGTTTGATATTGCGATATACAGGGTGTTTTTTAAACATTATTCCGACATAGCCAACCCTTTCACTTTCAAGTTATTGAACAAAAGATTGTTAAAGAAATCACCGAAATCGAAGACAACTTTCTGTATTAAAATTTATTAATCGTCTTTTACACTATGTTTACTGCTGTTGCTGAACATACTAAAATCTTATTAAATTTACATATACAGGCTGATTCATTTTTGATCCTCACCATTGCGATCTCGCTTATTATTGAGGAAAACTAAGGACACATTCTCAAGGCCACTTTTGCTCCTCTATCTAATGGTGTACTTAAAATTTTTATACGACGTTTCGTTTTCTTTGGATCATCATCAACTTTGTTATTTCTTATGGGCGCCATATTGGATTTTGACGCAACTAGCAAGATTTTCTTTTTCTGATTTCAACCATGTATCATATGTTAAAAACAAAATTTGATATTGTGTGTTAATTGACGAAGAATCTAAATTGAGATTAAATAACATAGGTAGCTATGAAATTTCGAACTGTCAATCGCTTAATGAGTATCGCGAAAATGAAAATCGATGTGAAATAAGGTGGCCATGGAATATTGACCTGAACTTGCATTAGTAATGGAAAAATGCCGTGAGAAGAGAGGCAAAGAGAAACAAGATACAAGATAGAATTATTTTTTAGTCAACGAACTAAAATACAACAATAGGGAGTACAAGATGTTTGGAATTTTGCCCAGATGTATTTCGATTAGACATTCCACTACAATAATAATAATTCATGCCGTCACATCCCCAACAACTTGTGCCAATTACAGGGGCCATCGGCTGGCCATGAGTTATTATTATGCCTGCGGTTGTAGACCGACTTAAGATGTTGCCTTTCAGCATTTGCCATGGAATCTGGGAAACTACAGAAAACTAAATTCAGAAAGAACATACCGGGGTTTGAACCCAGTACCGCCGGACTGGGGAGCGAGCACACTAGGTACACCGCTACTAGCCGGTCAGTTAGTATATTTTGATTCATGATTGTATTCAAAAAAATCTTTGTAGTTTTCTAATTTTTCCAGTAACTAATTACAATATTTCATTTGTCTTAACTTATCACCAGGTAGTAAACTATGACTAACATGGACTTTGTATGGTTTCAGCTTATTTCGACACAGTTCTCCACGATCCATATTCGACTAAATTTCTGTCAAGATCTAGAAAAATGATATATGTTTGTAGTCTCGCTATTGTTCTATTTCGGTTGGGATTGATACAGAATACATAACATTATCTCGTTTCTCTTCATTGGTGAACGCCATTTTTGCGTTACTAACGTAACGGTAATTGACAGTTCGTAATTCCATGGCTATCTTATTTAACATCGATTCTCATTTACGCGATACTCAATTTTAAGTGGTTGACAGTTCGAAATTTCATAGCTACCTACCTTATTTAATCTCAAATCAGATTCTTCGTCAATTAACACATTATGTCAAATTTTGTTTTCAACATATGATACATGGTTGAAATCAGAAAAAGAAAATCTTTCTAGTTGCGTCAAAATCCAATATGGCGCCCATAAGAAATAACAAAGTTGATGATGATCCAAAGAAAACGAAACGTCGTGTAAAAATTTTGAATACACCATAAGATAAAGGATCAAAAGTGGCTTTGAGAATGTGTCTTTAGTTTTCCTCTGCAAGACCCAATAAAAGTGCTACAAGCAAAATAAGAAATGAGATATCTTGAATAATAAGCGAGATCGCAATGGTGACGCTCGAAAATGAATCAGCCTGTATAGTATCTTTTTTGTAACTTATTTATACCATATAAAGATATAACCATTATATGTATGACGTATATAAAACATACAGTTAATATTTTCTGTAAAGAAGTGTTTGTCATATAATTGCTACACAGAAGGTGTTAAAGATTAGTAGCTGAAATTTGTGGCTCATTTTCTTTAATAATGTATGGCTTCCAAAAAGATAATGCAACTGACAAGAGAACACTGTCGGTGTTGAAAGTTTGCAGACCGAAAGAGTACCGTATTTCTTGCGATATAGCCCGATTTTGGGGCCCAGCCCATCCCAAAGTTCGCACATTTTATTCTTTTTTGTATCTCCGAAATTATGACAGGTATTCTTTACCAGTTGATATTTTTTCGGAGATATTTAATAAACTCTTTCAGACTGTGAAGTTCCATTCAAATCGGCCGTTTTTTTGTACAAACCTCCTAATCAGAATGGAGAGAAGTGCTTACGTCGATGTTTAGGCACACTATTACTCCTATTATTCCTTTGTATATGTATAAGTATTTTTTTCTATATTTTTCATTTCATAATTATTTTTCAAAGATCAAAGATGTCACCACCATTCAAGAATTTGAAATATAAGAGGTGGTTTTTTTATTTTTATCAAAAGTGTGAAAAAGTGTCGAATTTATGGTCAGTGTCTGAATTATGTACACTTACCTTATTCATCCCTATATTTAATGTTAAAAATAAACATAGGTACTGATTCCGTTACTTAAATTAAATAGCTCCAAAAATATATATAAACAAACTACTCACGAAAGCAAAGCACCAGGTATAACCTACAAATTAATAAAACATCAGTTTTTTCTCTTTTTTACGGCCGCTACCCGAGCTTGTATCACGTTAAACTTCGCATAAGGGATGCGTTACGTTAATATGGCCTTATCTTATATTCACTTAACCGGTATACCTACTCTGTTATAGTGTATGCATATATGCAATATAATGCTCTTATCTTCCGCCTGTTGTTGCACATATTTTGTTCCGAAAGTGCCGGTATAAACTCCCGGGAACTGATAAATTACAACAGTAAAATGCGCAGATGATGGGTGCATACAGGTGAAAAAGTTCTAGAGCGCACGACTGTTGCTCGTAAGCCAGCATAATCTAAACTGCATGCCAGGTAAATTTGATTTTCTAATACGTTTTTCTAGCATCAAATATTACCAAGAATTATGGACCGTTTAAACAAACTTCATTCACTTTCCTTGGCGTTTCTCTGCGTGACCTACATATATCCCGTTTTATTAGACTGCAAGAGCTTCTCTCTTAACGTTTTCGAAATGGAGGCGAACGTTACGAAAAACATTACACGTTACACGTGGAACACTTGAATTTCCTCAACAAAGTAATTCAATATTAAGCAATTGTTATTCTTCTTATGCAACATTTAGAAACACTTACGCTTCGACAGCACAGAAGTATAAACATCATCTCAACGCGCACGGAATACCTGATCAGCTTTATCTTGTGAGTCGAAGTGACATGAACCCGCTACGCTGAAGGCTTACAGCTCGCTAACATACCAGCAACGGGTATTGAAGAAGAAAGTTTCCTCTTTTCCCAGGCAGAAATCGTTTTTTCGAAGTTACGTAATTCTATGCGTTCGGAATTATTTATAGATACTTACGGTTAGTGTAAATATGTAAAAAAAATGTATGGAGAGGGATGTGCTGTTGGTTTCCTGTACTTGCTAGCAGGTTTTTATTAGATATATTTTTACGATTTTATCACTCGTATAGGTAAGATGAATTGTTGATTTGGGTAAACAATTAGAAAACTTGATAGATAAGGCCGCAGTCTCACAGATCGACTAATAGACATCGATTAATATCAATCAAAATAAAAACAACAGTAAGCCCATTACACCAGTCTCACAGAATCAATCGTTGTGCATCGACTACCATTGACTGCTATACATACATCAGTTCATATTTTCCAACAGGTTCGAATTTTGATTGATGGTCGATGGCAATCGTCTTGAACACGCATGCGCACTCTTACACACTCTGACTCTATAGCACGGTGGTTTCTTTCAAATTTGAAATTTCGGGCAAGATGTGCGCGCCTCTTCGAGGAATGCCTCTTCGAGGAATATGGTAAACTAAATATAGTATGGTTGCCAAGTCTTTGTAGGTTTAAAGTTAAAGCAATTATAATCAAACATCAAAAGAGGTTTTGATATGAAATATGAGCCAGTTTATAGCTATGTTTTCACCAAAAAGTCTTTTTGTTGCTCTCATCATTAAGAAATCTATCAATAATTATGATATGAATAAGAGGAAGCGACATGGCAACGGTGTACAATGTTGAGGGTACAATAAAAATCAATAAAAATGCAAATCATGATGACGTAGTGCTTTGAGGTTATGAACAAAAGAAGCACAAGTTCCGGGTAAGTTTCGTTATTATCAATTGTTGTTTTATTTTATTAATTGTTATATAGTAATTTGGAGAATTTATTTGGTGTCATACGTCAGTGTGGTGATCTTAATACACATCCAAGTTGTCATGAGTTCATTGCCAATTTTAAAACTTGTATTCTAAATAATTTAGTCTTCTCGTTCTATCGGGTTCAATTATGAGGAAGATAGTGGGCATATCTTAAGAATCTGCAATCTTTTATTACTTCTATTGAACCTAAAAGTGCTAGGACTTGCGCATTGGATAAGAACGAACTAGAAGCTTCTTCTCTAAATGTTCCGATTAATGAAGAAATTGATTTTAATTATCAAGGTGTCACCTATTTCTCTGGTTTCTTCCTAAAAAAAATTAAATTTACCCGATTGTGATGTTAGTAAATCTCCTTTATTCTCTGCTAACGTAGAACCTTATCATACATTTACAATGTTTAAGGAATTTGGTGATTCAAATAATCTTCTTTGTCGCACTTTTAGTTTGGTATTATATGTTGATAACATTTACGATAGAATGGTTGTCTTGCTAATATCATTTGGTCATGTAAATTCTATTTAGAAGAAAATGTTGGTAACTTTGCGGAAGGTTAGGTTTTCATGGTATGCTTGTGTTAATTGAGGTCATCAAACTTTGGTTCAAGAACAGCTGTTAAATATATCTACGAGTTTAATTATTAGAAAATTTTATGATGATATTTGTCAGTCTTCTAATGACAGATCTGTTCGAAACACAAGAAAAATTAGACAGCTGATGCATTTGTAGAGGGTAAGAAGTTTAGGGTTTTCTAGTCTTTTGTGCATATGAAGAATTGTCGTTACGTGATGTTAGAATTTCAGTTTATTTATTGTTATGAGTACATAGTTTATTTTATTTTTTCATTTATTAATGTATTTTCATTATATGCGAGAGAATGTTATATTAGTTATATACATGTCATTTATTGAATTTTAAATATTTATTTTTGTTAGAGTTTAACTTTATTTCTTCCGGATATTTTTATTTATACACGTAAATACGTGTCTGTGATTTCTATATTTATAGATATATCGCACTGATGAGATCAAACAAGATCGAAACGCGTATTTAGAGTATATTTAGAACCAAAAAAAGCATTGTACTAATTTAAAAGTGCCGCCATCGCCGTTGTTTACAAATTTAGTTTACCATATGACTACGGGTGGCGTTCGCGTCTAATTTTTAGCGTGGAATGCGTCACTCTTATATGATATGCTCCTTGCTCTATAGTGACAAACGTGTTTACAATTTGTTATTATAACCTATCGGTTTGCAACGTCTGCAATAGAATAGGCAATAGGTCTGTAGTATAGCCATCTGTGGCTGTGCCTATGGTTCAAAGTTTAAAACAGAAAAAAGAATACTTTACAAATGTCGAGAATATAGTTTCTTTATATATAAAATTGGTCGTATTAGTTACCCATATAAGTAGGTACTTTTGTGTTTTCTGATTTTCTTCTTATGCCAGTAACAAATTAACATATCAATCTCAGAATCAGATTCAGTTGATTCGAACATAAGTATTTGTAGTTTGTAGTATTTACATTACATACATACATAGCCGGTTATGTTTTATATTATATCGGGTTATGTGATGGTTATGGTTAATCTCTATATTACTGATATAACAGTCGGCTAGTTTAATTTATCAATTAACTTTACTTGTTTCTGTGAGACTGCGGCCTAAAGTTTTGATGGGTGACAGTTAATCCTTATCGATGCCGCTTACTGATTGTGTACCCTGTGAGACTGCGGCCTAATGGTTTATTAGTAATTTTCAAAGTCATGTGTGATGGACATACAGCTGTTGGATGAGTCATACCTGGTCATACATAGTTTCAGTTTGCTGTTATCTCAATCAGCAGTAAGACTTCAAGGCTATGGAAACATTTCCTGTGCTCCGTCATTTTTATCATAGCATAATAGATACAGCTTTCGATAGATCTATTATGATTCTCCTTAATTCTTGAAGGCGTTCTCTATCTTCTAATTTCTTTTGGGAATCCACCTTATTTAAGGCGCTTACGCAGTCCCTAAACCAGCTTAGAGTCAATACTAATCACATTGAGGGCTGTGCGAGAAAATAGCGACGCCTTTACCTGGCTTGGTCCATCTTTTTACTCCTCTAACGCAATGACGAGTTGCTGCTACCTCAGGTTTCCAGGTGTTATCCAGCATCAGCATTCTTACAATTTCACAACTTATAAGTTATCACTAAGGATTGTAAGAGTTCTGTGTGACGAGACACTTTCGGGGACTAGAAAATTTGAACAGATTTGGGGGAAGTCCACCGCCTAGTTGGTCTCCTCTACATAGTGTTGGGCTCGTACGGGCAGTGGTTTCGGAATGGTGTTCGCTTGTGGGAGCATTATCTCCATGGAGCTAGAACCGTGATGTTTGAGTATAGGGTATCGACAGAACGGCAATATTGACTTAGAGGCTTTTCCTTAATCGGTGTTGCACTAATTTATGTTTCGAGGTCACCAGGGTAGATAAACTTATAATGTCAGCCTTCAAATTTCCAACATTGTAATCAGAGGGTCTCAAACAAGGTGAATAGAGTAGATATTGCGGTATAATCGTTTAATCTATCTCCGTAATTGTGGTATTTTCGAGTACTGCCTTCGCTTGATGGACTGAACAATAGTCTTGCAAGAATTTGATTTTATAACGGTTCATGCAGTGTGTTCTGTTCATGGATTTTCCCGATTTAAGATAGTCAATATGCATTGTTGGTTTGTAGTTGCCCCAAGTGTGATTGAGATTTAGCAGATTGTCCAGTAAGTTATCCCATTCGACACCATACTCATCGATGAATTTTGATCAAACATCATGACCTGTTTTTCTTCTGTTGCTCACCATACAGTAAGTTTAACACCGACTTTAACGGAAACTGCTACTCAGTTCAATTTTTTTCGCCAAAAGCTTTGTTTATCATTCAACCTACACTAGAGCTCCAAGTTTTATCATGGTATGCTGTCCTTATGAATCAAACGTCAGTGTTATTAATTTGGCAAAGTTTTCCGTCCGCATGCTATCTAAATCCTGCAGCTTAGACTAGAATTCTTGTCACACCTTCAGGTTTAAAGGTTACATGGTCTCTTTTGGAACCCCTATCCGCCAATACTGCCTTAATTTTATCTGTTACAAGACTTATCTTGTCATATTAGTCCACTTGCTGCTTTGTATAAGACAATCGTGTATCACACCTTGTGTCTCTTATGTTTTTATGGCGATTCAAAGGTATTTCCTCACCGGATAGACACTGATTAACAGGAAACCTTATGTCTTGTAGCAAGGAAAAAAATACTGAAAATCCTAACTGAAAATTGATTTCTAACATTTAATACAAAAAAGAATTAACTCTAAGACAAAATTGACTTCAAAAACCTCAAAAGAGTATTGAAAATTAACTAAAAATCAAAAAATTCCAAAATGGAACTGGTATCACAGTACACAAATTGGTATAAGCTTATTTAAGATAAGCATCGCACTCCTTCACTAGGCTTCACACAAGTTACTGACCATCTGAACCGGTAGATAAAATAGAATGTGTGACTTTGGAAAAATATCTAAATTCTTGAAGTCCTTCAGATTTGTGATCCAACAACAAATACAACACTTCCTTTCTCTTTTTACGGCTTTACTTATTAAAATTTCTGAAGGACACGTTAGGGTTGTTTGTAAGATAACGAAATTCTTAAATTTTTCACAATCATTTTATTAACTGTTTTCGAATTCTACACACTTCACGTTTCCAACACGCCAACCATTTTCGTATAATTACAAATACATCACGGCATAAACTCCAAATTGCTTTAATTGAAAATAATGAATAAAAGCAGATTTTCAATTATAAATCGACAGAGCAAATCCAAAAGTAATTGGGCCGGATTTCTCTTGCTCCATTTCTTTCCCTCATCCGTTCTCCTTCAAAAAAAAATCTTAATTTGTGGCGTTTAAAGAAACTTTATTTTCAGTTAGAGCAAAGTGGTGTCGGCTATTATAAAAACCGTTAATTTATATTTTATTAGACGCAGAGCAGCATTACGAATTCAGTTAATGGCCGGAAGCCTTACCGCGGTCGCGTTTGCAGCTACTGCAGCCTCCTTCGACCCTCCATCCCTCGTGTATTGTATGAACTGCGGAGAGAAAATACTATTAGCGAGAAAGACTTCGTGTCTTCGCTCTGACCACCTGAGTCGCTGTTTCTCAGCTGCCTCAGTAAATAGAACAAGAAGAAGTACGTAACAAATACCGTTACGTTCAACGATTATTTTGTCGCTGGTAAAGTGAATTTTTCAAGCGGAAAGTACTTTACAGACTCGCTAGAGTTTCCCAGCTACGTATTATCTGTTTATTTGTTTACTGAAATGAACAAATAAACTTGCAAGTTTTTGCGTAATAGTTTAAATGAAATTTATTGAGGTAGCCATAATAGCCACAACTATGTGCGTCCATAGATAGTACAATATTGTCAAATGTTTTAAAACAATGTTGGTGTTATTGATAAGCATCTCACAATATTTTGTCACAAAACAATACCAGCTTGCTATTCCAGAAGAGAGCATCATAGTCTGAGAAATACAACTAATCTCCTCAAAAAACTGGTCTGGTCGACGTAATTCTTACATGACCAATGTATACTCACAAGGTAACATCGGCGGGTGGCCCCCTCCGGTTTCAATGAAACTTTACAGATCGAAAGAGTACCTCAAAATAAAAGACACGTATTTTTTTTATCGGCGTACCCGCACGATTTTGAGGTACAGCCCCATCCAAAGTTTGGACGATTTTTCAATTTTTGCAAATATTTCCTAAACTGTAACAGATATTAAATTTTCTTCTTCACATAATTTACAGCATATTGCATGGCCCTAAAGGTGGCTTCGTTCGTATTCCCAAAAAGTTAACGTGGGACGGAGTACCCCATCCCTCCCCCATTTTTTTAACATTTTTTCTTCGCTTTTACATAGAATACAATGATGTATAACAAGTACGGAAAATTAATAATTGTAAAAATAGAAAAATAATAATTAAAGCTTCAAAATTAATAAGCTTGTCTATTGATATAAATGAAATGAACTATAACAGATATAATTTTCTTGCCTTAACATAATTTCCAGCATTATACATGGTCCTAAGGTAGATATCTTCACACAAAGCTAATAACGGGGACGGGGTACCCCATACCCCCATTTTTTTAATAATTAATTTTTTCATTAGTCATCAAAAAAAGATCGCTTTTACATAGAAAACGGTGATGTATAATAAATTTAGAAAATTAATAATAGTAATAATAACTAAAAATAATAGTTATTTATTATACAAGATGATAAAATGGTACTTTATGTTTGAGAGCGTTTTTTTAGCGTCGAGACGAAGTCGAGACGCTAATTACGCTCGAAAAGATAAAGGCATTTCATCGTCGTGTGTAATACAACATTTTTTTCTATAGCAGGGGAAATTCAAGAGAAAAAATGAAATGTGAACGAACATACGAACATTAGGTACAACTTTTGACATTTTTGACAAGCGTGTTGTACCGTCACTATGGATTAATCTGTCCATAATCTGTGTGAATACAAATTAGGTACTTACAATTTTTGGCACAATTATCGTAGTTGTGTTCCTACGTTGCTATGGATTACTCTATCAACAATTTTTTTTATTCTGCGTTTTGCGTTTTGTGTAAGAAGAATGTTGCGAAATGTTTAGCGAAGAAATAAATGTAAAAGAGCAAAAACTGCCACCAGATATAGAAGAGGCAGTGATGGAAGCAGAAGGACGATTATTGCCTCAAAAATCCAGGTTAATATATGAGAGAGAATACCAGTCCTTTAAAAACTGGAAAAGCACTAATAAAATCACTGGTATGAGTTAAAAAGTACTTTTGGCATATTTTAGCGAAAAATCGAAGCAAGTGAAGCCATCCTCGCTATGGTCATACTATTCCATGCTAAAGCGTACGTTGTTGATAATTGAAAATTTTGACATTTTCAAGTAAGTAATGCTTTTGAATGTAATACCAAACAATATCATAATATCTGTACAGATTTGGCAAGTTAATTAATTTAATGAAAAACCTGAGTGGTGGATACAAAGATAAAAAGTCCAAAATCTTGGAAGCGGATGATATTATTAAATTTCTGACACAAGCTCCAGATCACGTCTATCTGTTTATGAAGGTTAGAGTTTTATAATTATAATTATTGTTGCTGATATTTATGTTTGGAATTCCAGGTTATTACTATTTTTGGTGTGCATGGAGCGACTAGGTCCGATGAATTGCACAAATTAAAAGTGTCTGATGTGGACGACGGAAAATCGGTGATAGTCGTTTCGTTATTTGATACTAAAACCAAGCAAGATAGGTCATTTTGTATTACTGACAAGGAATGTGGAATAAGTTTCTTGGAAATTGTGAGAAAATACATCACCTTGCGCCCCAAAAACGTACCTCACAATAATTTTTTTGTCAACTACCTACAAAAAAAATGCAGTACTCAATCGGTGGGGATCAACACCATATATAAGATACCCAACAAGATTGCGGATTTCCTGAAGCTACCAAATTCAGAAATGTACACCGGGCATTGTTTCCGTCGTTCTGCAGCTACCATGTTAGCAAACTTTGGTGCCGATTTGGTAACAGTGAAACGCTTGGGCTGTTGGAAATCGTCATCCGTTGCAGAAACATACATTGAAGAATCGGTAGGCAGTAAGATTGCTGCCTCCAAGCGTATACTTGTTGGACCGGAAAATCAACCCAGTACCTCTGTACAATTGTCCAACCAAACAACTAGAAGTAGTGGTGTTCCATATGTAGATGTTAGTAACAACGTTAACTGTACAATTGAAGTTTATGTTAATCCTTCGCATTAATATAGTTGTAAATTTAATTGAATAAAATGGTTAAAAAAATAAAGCATTGATGCTAAAATGTTACTTTATCTACCCTTGCGGTTAAAGTGGTACTTAGTCTACTCTAATGAGATGATAAAAACGAAGTTTAACCTCTGCTATAGAAAAAATATATTTACGTGTCTATTGTCATGAACTTGATATGCACACATTGTAACAGACTTGCTTAGACTGCCCCTATTTTTAGATTTTGTGTTACTTACTTTATACAGAATCTTCCCCTATCTCCCAGGGCGTACAGGTGCTTGAGTGCAATACTAACAAGTTTCAGTAGTGATAGAAAAAAAATACATTGATTACAAACTAATAGAATATATTGATAATTTGCTATGGAATAATGAACAAATCAATAAACAATCTATAAATGTCTTACGTGCTAAATGTGTGAATATGTGCCTAATATAACAGAAAAAACAGATATACAGCATGTTCAAATGGAAGTCGGCACTATTGCTAACTTTGTTACTACTAAAGATATATTGTTGGTTAAATTACCAAACTAGTAGCGTTTTTTCTTGCGTTTACGATGGTAACATTTAAAAAACAATTGAGCTTCACGTTGTCGAGATATTAAAAGAAATAACATTTTTTTTAATGGAATACCCTGTATATTTTTAGATATTTTAAAAGATAATTTAATTTTAAATAAAATCTATTAATACATAGATACCCAAAAATTAACAAATAAACGAACTACAAGCATTTAAATGTAGCAGATCAACTTGATATGAAGATCGTGTAGCCAATGAATGGTCGACTATTGACAACTGAAAGAAACATTTTATTATAATTTGTCATCTAATGCGAACAAAAAATCGTCACTAGTTTGATGGTAATCATATTTTAGTTTTTAATCGATTGCTAATAAGTAATAATAAAAACCCAATTTAGCTTTTGAAATGTGTAAACTGCTTTAAGAATGTAAGGAAATACAAATAAATATTGATTACAATCATTCAGCAAATGACAAAACCTGTCCCATAAGAATAGCTGAAAAAATAAGATCGAATGTGGTATATCAATAGCAATCAAAGGATGTGGATACAGAAAGACACATGGTAGTTCTTAATGCACAAGAATTTTCACTACACCAGTACAAGAAATGTTGATAAGCGGTAGTATATGTAAGTATTTTTAAGCGGCATTTGTTTGTTTGTACATAGGAACATAATTATAATTTAGATTGTATATTTTATTTGTATATTTCATAGCAGAATGTTGCTAATAACGTTATTTATTTATTTATTTATTTAATATTGAAAATAATAAAGAACAAAGTGTATTAATTTTTCGATAACTAGTCAATGTCTACATGATTTTCTATTACTTGTAGTTCGTTTATTTGCCAATTTTTGGGTGTCTATGTATTAATGGATTTTGTTTAGAATTAAATTATCATTCAAAATGTGCAAAAATATACAGGATATTCCATTTAAAAAAATGTATTTTTTTGTAATATCTCACAAACGCGAAGTTCAATTGTTTTTTTAGATTTTACCATCGTATTCGAAAGAAAAAACGCTAATAGTTTGCTAATTTAACTGGCATCGTAGCTTCAATAATAACGAAGTTAGCTATAGTGCCGACTTCAATTTGAACACCCGGTATAAATAAATATAATTTGACGCAAAACTAGTTACAATTACATACAGAAAGAGGGGGAAAACGCAAATAGGTATGTACCTGGGGCAATTGCTTATGCGTTGGGCGCCAGCGCTTTGTGATGATTACCTGGAATAAACAGTTTCTTGACTTCCGGGTTTATTCAGGGTTTAGTGGGGTAATTAACGCCAATCTGCCCATTAGAGTGGTTAACTAAACTTGAATAAAATCAAAATTACACGTCGCATTACAACATACGTAAGTTTTATTAATTATTCAGTCACTTCAGAGATAATTGGTAATTTGCATTATAAATTTTACACGATAAGGGATCTGGTGATTGCTCATATTATGTACTCCTATTATAGAGATAAAAATAAATCCCCGAATGCATAGTAATTAACCACGACGTTTAAGTGGTCACGTGTGCATTTAGGAAATAAGTATATAAGACAAGTATTGAGAACATTAGAAGTCGTTTTTCGTGCAGTGTAAATCAGTACCTATAGTTTGGCACAATGACGGTCGTAAATATAGCAAATGTGTTGAACATGTTGCTTGCAACGTTACTAACATCGCAATAATTCCTTTGACACGACACGACATGGATCTTCGACGGTGGGCTTTAGAAGCTAAAGAATACATTGGACACGAATCGTTTAAAGCAGGACATTGGTGGATATGGCACTTCAAGAAGGTACAAAAAATAGTATCACGTAAGATAACAAAATTTATTACTCGTGCTACGCGTACTCACATGGAAAACCTAAAGTTAGTAAGCGATACTTTTATTAATGAAGTCAAACCTTATATCACTGACATCGACCGAAGCAACATATACAACGCTGATGAGAGTGTATTTAATCTAGAAGTAGATTCCGGTCGTACTTTAGCTGTGAAGGGTGATAAAACCGTTGAAGGTATTGTGTAATTCTTGCATTCTACAACACATAGTTACACAATTTTGCCAGCCATTTCTGCAGACGAACGCTTACTTACACAACTATTTTTAGAGTTAAAGGAATCTACGAATACGTTTGGACCTCGAGTTGTGCAATCATTGTTTCGACCTGTAAATGTGCATATTTCTTCTTCGGTATCTGGTAAGCTCACTTCAAATCATTGCAAAACCTGGCTAACGGATGTTTTTCTCTCGATTAGCGGGCCAAAGAGTGTTCTTTTGATTGATTCTTGGAGTGGGCACTCCCCATTATTAGCTTTTTGTGAAGATATCTACCTTGGGACCACATATTATGCTGGAAATTATGTTAAGGAGAGAAAATTATATCTGTTATAGTTCATTTGATTTATATCAATAGACAAAACAAGTTTATTAATGTTCAAGCTTTATTATTATGTTTCTATTTTTATAATTATTAATTTTCTAAACTTGTTATACATCATCGTATTCTATGTAAAAGCGGCCTTCTTTTAATGCATAAGAAAAAGAAAAAATGTTAAAAAAAATGGAGGCTATGCGGTACCCCGTCCCCCGTTATTAACGTTTTGCGAATACGGACGACGCTACCTCTAGGGCCATGCAGTATGCTGCAAATTATGTTAAGAAGAAAATTTAGTATCTGTTATAGTTTAGGAAATATTTGCAAAAATTGAAAAATCGTCCAAACTTTGGAGAGGGCTGTACCCCAAAATCGTGCGGATACGCCGATAAAAAAATATGTGGCTCTTATTTTGAGGTAGGTACTCTTTCGATTTGTAAAGTTTTATCGAAATCGGAGGGGGACACCCGCCGGTGTACTTAAACGTAATAAACACATGGAAAAAGCAGAGAAAGATAAGTTAAATATTTTCTGTTGGTTTAGAGTTTCCATAAAAGCGGCTGGAACTTGGTGCTGCCAAAAGTGATAGGGGCATCTCATCTTCATCTTCCTTCGGTTTAACTTCTTGTATTTCATCCTGCAAGTTTTTGTGTTGTCTGCGCTCCTTCTCCATATCTATGTCGCTATTGTTACTAAGCTCTGACACTATAATGCCACTATGGCAATCTCTATAAAGCTACAAGCTGACAGTATATCTACTGCCATTTCCTCCAACGTGAAATTATTCAACTCCGGTCCATCTATAAAAAAATAATTATGGTTGCTTACAGGAAAAAAGCCAAAAGTTATTTATCCTTGTGAATTTGTGAAAATAAAATGTGTCAAAATATTGCTCTCATTCTCCAGCTCCAGGAACCTTAAATTATGTTCAGCAGCAAGCGCTTTCTTAACAGTTTCATTAGAAAGTTTATTTGTCCTTAGTGTGTATACGAGACTGACAAGAAAACTCACGTTCAACAGATGCACTCTATGATGGAACCAATAACATTCCAATAGCTATTGTTGCGAAGTCTGATACATCCAAAAAATTCTTAAACAATTTCCAGCACATGACTGGATTTGTCATGGTCTTTGCATCCCATTATAGAGATGGTTTAAAATGGCATTTCTTTTGTATATACCTACTACGCTGTATATTTAGATCGATTTCAGCCAAGGGTAAAAGCAAACTATAAAACACAAACTGTGAGTACTCCTAATACAGTTCATATTTTATTTGTATTTGTAGTTTATTTCTGAGAACTGCTATTGTAGCAATTGTACGCGTGGAACCGACTGTGACTTGATGTCACATCAAAGATAGCACACGGACAGAACAATAGATAGCGATGGTCGAAGTTACTTCTATTCAGTGCACATAAAACTGGAAGACAAAAAATTATCCTCGTGCTTCTTATGATGATATTCAAAAATGGGAAGAAACGGAGATCAAAGATGTACAGTCTATGTTTCGACAAAGACACGAACGTTGAATCTATTAATAAAGCGGCGTCAGATAACGACACCAAATTCCGGGAATACTTTCGCTTAGATTCATGCATATTTGAGAAAGTTCCCGTTTAGTTTGAAGACGATTTGCCAGCACAGCCGGTGTAATATGACAGCTCGAAGGAACTCAACAATACGGTACGTCTAGAAAATACTGTTCTTTAAATAGTTTTATATTTTCTTATTGTGCTTGTGCCGTTAAATAATAAAATAAAATGTTAAAGTATAAGAAAC
>SMLS01037894.1:0-10838 GCA_004785975.1 Popillia japonica | reverse complement strand
ACTGATACGTCTGAAGTTGCAGCATTAATATGTCAAATATATCACGTCGAAAAAACTACAACTTCAGATGTATCAATCATTGTTGCTTACAGTGTATAATATATCGTGTCGTACTGACAGATCTCAATGCTACCATTAAAATGATACTGCACCATTCATAGTTGCGAAATTATGGAGATACAAGCTTGGTTATATGTATATTAAAAAATGACTTCATATTTATCTGAGAAATGTATAAATGTAATTAACAATAGATTCTATATACATGTTTCCATACAATAATTTATACCTTTCTAACATTCAATTACAATTAATGTTATTCGTGTAATCATTAAAGACATATGTATGTTCTCTATTTACATTTTATTATTACATAACAAAAGCTATTATTGATAGCTTCGCTTGTAAGTACGTCCAGATATAATTTAACTTGATTCCAAGAAATAAGATAGATACAAGTCATGAGAGGCTCATTAAATACATCAACATAGCATCCGTGTGGAGTAAATAATGATACATAACATTTCACGCACAGCATATACAGCATGGAGAAGGACGGCGACTAGGCTGTCCGACAGTGTTGGTTTCAGTAACCTTTTTTTGTCTTATCTGAAAAGTGGAGTCGCCAAAGCTACAGCAGGACATCAAGTTATACGAGAGGATGACATCACATTCGAATATAGTTGGTTTCGTTAGCGATTCTACGATTCATCTTGCGTTATTGGTGTTGATTTTTTTGTTTTTTAGTTAAAGTTGGCAATTATTATTATTTTGCAATACGTACTAGGAAGGTGTAAAAATACTTTTTTATTCTAGATCTTTTACGGTCAAAGTTTATCCGCGTAACACTAAACTAACAAGAACCCAGTGTAGTACAGATTTATGATGATATCATGAACTTTATTGCGGTAAATTCACGTTATATTTCCTGCACGGTTTCTTATATCTACCGCATATGATTTCTTTATCGGTTTATGAGGAAACTACAACCAATCTAAGCGATTATTAACTTCTATATAAACCGCATGTTATAATTCGAAATGATCCGCATAACTTGTATCAAAAACCTAACGCGATCTTGTTTAGTCTGTTGGCCAACTTCACCGTGTATGTTTCTTTTATGAATCTATACTTAAATTTTGATAGTACGATTATAAATATACGATATTGCTTATGAATCCGCAACGTTGTCAATGTTTGCTTTTTTTAATAACCATGTGAGTATACGAATTTGTTTATTATTACAACACAAAGTATCTCTCTCTTCCGCGGCTAAATAGAGCTTATTAAGTTTGTAATTCCATTGATTATTATATACGTATTAAATTTGCCGAATAAAAAAAGTATTTGCTTATTTTAAAACGCCAAATTGCCTATAAAAATTATTAGTAATATATACACGTGTGCCCGTTCGTTAAAAACACAATTTCGGAAGTATTGCACAGATTTTAACACACTTTGTATACATAACATAACTTCAAGCCATTGTACTGGCGCGTCACTACCATATGCATTCATTTCAGATCATACTACATACGAACTGACCTACCACAATTTTACTTGATTTATTTTTCAACGAGTCTTTTATAGCTTTGACCTTCTTGTAAAGTTGTAAAAATTAACAAGTTCTAAGAATAAAAATGAAATATTGCGATTAAATTAGAACGTTCCCAAAGTTTTAAATAGGTTTAATTTATTGCTATTATACATAGCGATCTGTATTATCAACATTATATTATAGGAATAAACATATTTATTATTTAATAAATATTAATATAATTAAAATAGCTTATCGTTTAATTTTAATTAATTTAATTTTTATATTTCCTTTCTAGGGAGGTTTACAACGCCATCTGCGGCCGTTTAGGTTCAACTGTACACATTCCTGGAGATTCCCTGCAAGAATTATTTAACGACATGCATCTTTATCCGTCCAAACCCCAAGGTAAACCCCCTTTTTAATTTACATACTCGCTTAATATTTTATTATTTTCTTATATTAGTTTAAATAAATTCGTTTAAAATGCAAATTGAATCTGAATATAGCTACATATTTAAAATCGCGTGCAAGTTCAAAATTAAATTTAAAATTTACATTAATATTTATTATAATAACATGCGATTACTTTGATAAAATAAAAACTAATTAGAATGTATTGATTTTATTATTTTTTTTATTATTATCTATCTTTAGCGCAGAATTCCCCTGAATATCCGCAAATAGGCAACCAATTCGGCAAGTTGGTATAAAAACAAAATAAGTACGATTAAGAGAAATATAATGGCGTGAATATGCGTTAAAAT
The DNA here is from genome assembly GCA_004785975.1 of Popillia japonica. NCBI lineage: Eukaryota > Metazoa > Arthropoda > Insecta > Coleoptera > Scarabaeidae > Popillia > Popillia japonica. Next base: position 8,534 of record SMLS01037894.1, on the reverse strand, counting down.
TATTTATAAACACTTTCCGAGGTAAAAGCTCAATCAATTAACATGTTTCACGAGATTATTTCGTCGAAAATAAACATTATTATTAATTTAATAAATATTTATTTCATTCTTATTTATCAATAACAGATATTTTAGGAGGTTAATATTTATATTTGTAAACAGACAATATCACAACATGTTTATGTGGGTTATTATTGATTTTTAATTGCAGTAACCGAAATGCTGCAATGTGCAAGACAATGCAGTCGAAGAAATGGTACCTACCTCACTTTCGGAGAGTTTTGTCTCTTCGCCAGGGAGATGCAAAATGGCAAGCTAAGGAAAACATCACAAAAACCCAAACGTATGTCTATAATTTGTTTTAATTTTTAAAATAAATATACATGGCGATGGTTTGCAGGATGTAGCAGTAAATGCGAAGTATTCCTAGGTGGTTCCTGTAATCCGACGACATGGAGAACGGATACTGCTATACCCGAGCTGCAAAAGCACGGGATCACCTATTATAATCCAGTAAGTTTATTAGTTTATTTATATCGGGATGAATTCTAAACATTATATTTCAGCAAGTATCGATGTGGGCACCTGAGCTAGTCGCTGAAGAACACGATGCGAAACAGTCAGCATCGGTTCTGTTGTATGTGATCGATAGTCAAACGAGGAGTGTGGGTGGAATGATTGAAGTCGCTTACCTAGTTGCAACCGGCCGATGTGTGGTTCTCGTTGCTTATCCGTACAAATGTGGCCAAACGATAATGGGCGAATTCATCACGAAACAGTAAGTGATCATCTTCGAGTCCTTCGTTTATACGAAGTATTTTTTGATTTATCTTCTTCTAGAGAATGTGTAGATCTAGTCGATGGACAAACAACATTGCTAGCATTGGTTAAGAGTCGAGGTATTAAAGTCCATGGTAATTTAGGTTCGGCCATCCAAACCACAGCCGATTTCTTAAAAAGTTCATCGTTGAATAACGGAATGACAGCCGAAGAGTTGATTACGTACAAATTAAGGTATTTAGGTGGGAAAATTGTGTTGGGAGTCGTATTAAAACATTTATTTGTCGTACAGGAAATTGAGGCAAGCTTTCGACCTTCACGACACCAAAGGTACCGGTGAGTTAACACTAGAGGGAGTAATGAACGCCTACTATACATTAACTAACAGATCGATGGTGATCTACGACCTCTACCGGTACTTGAGTACCTCAAACCAATCGGACCTGTCGCAGATGCGGATATCGTTCGAACAATTCTGCGTCCTGGTGGCCGAATTCAGTACGGAGGGTTGCGAGAACTATCTGGCCAATGGTAGATTTTTTGATCGTTTGTATTGGACAAGTGCACTTTTGACTACCCGGCATCTGCTCAGATATTATGTAGTGCGTCCTATATCTAATGTCGTAGGTACTAAGACTTAAAAGAGAGTAGAGTATAACGATCGGATCGTATGTTAATATCAGCTAACGACACTTTTTGCAATTATTTTTTTTTTATTTATTTCTGCAACTACATCGTTTTATTTCGAGAATTTTATTATTTTCTGCGATAATTGAATCAAAAGGAAATGTTTTAACGCGTTGAACAGCCACTAGAGTTCTTTTCTACAACTTGAGCTTGTGCAGCTAAATCAGGTCTCTGCAACAAAGTACAGTCCCTTCAGAAAAGGTTTGTAACCCAGGTGACCTATTGCAATATAGGTTTTGTACATTTGGGTTGGTAATCTTAACATAAAACTAAAATTTATTTTTATTATTTCTTATGTTTCAATTCTGTCTAAACTATTTTCAACTAGGGATGTTTGTATTGAAGTAGTACCAATCTGCCATGTTGGTTGCATATCTGTCATCTTACAACAAATAATGAAGACCTAGTATACTATTCAGCCGGCCAATCACTTAAACCGACACCGAAACCCTTTACGGCGCATTTTGAAGGATGATTTGAATTTAGTTAGGTATAAAGTGCAATTGGCTCAAACAATATTGCCAACAGACCGTCCACGTCGATTGGAATACGGGCAAACAGTCGATCGAACGGGTGATACCTAATTTTTGGAAGAAAATGTTGGTGAAATGTCGGCTCTCTCTGACTGCCCACCAATGCGTGAAAAAGGTCTGAACAAAGCAGTTTTCCTGGACGTGTGGTGTCAAAAGATGCCGACCTTGACTGGCTACCAAGATCTCTAAATTTGACCCGTTGGAGTTCCTTTTATAGGGTTGTTTGAGAAGTAAAGTGTGCGCCAACGAGCCTCAGACTATATAAAGCTTAAGGCAAACATTTCTGTTGAAATCAGCGCTGCACCGCCCGAGATGCTTGAGAAAGTGATGGAAAACGTAGCAGAAAGGGCACATTTTGCTGTGGATAATAAAGGCGCCCCTTGATTGATGGTGTATTCAAAAGCTAATAGATGGCGTACATGCACCTCTTATGGTGCCAATTTCAGACTTGTCTACTCTACGCGAGCATTTTTCAGGAATAAAAGCATTAGAAGTGATAGCTTACAATAGTGGAAAGTCTAGCATTGACAGAAGCGACCAAATGGCATCAGATACAATCTTCAAGAAGGACATGTCACGTCATCCGGATATGGCTGACCTGGCGTTCAATGTGTTTGGGATTGATGTAAAAGTAATGATTCAATTATCGTTTAATCTCGTTTTATTTTATTTGCGTTTTATCATTAATCTTTGCGCAGTTTGCTGGTTCCTCAAAAGTTTCATGTAATTTTTTTTTAATTTTATTTTTACTTCATTTTATTTTACTATTTAACGAATAAAAGTGCACTAATTTAGCTTTTAAACAAATCTGAATATTATTATTATTACATGTATAAAAAAATCTACTTTAAATCCTTTTTTTTTTACAGAATGGGTGAGCATCCCTCTACAACGTCAATGTTCGCGTAACAACAACTCGCATTGCGACGATACGAACAAGCACGAAAACTGCAACAGCATCCCCATCCCCACGGTGGACACCCACAACAACTACACGATGGAGAACGGTTACGATCACGCTAGCGACATCTACCTCGGCGGTTCGTGCAACAGCGCGAACATGTGGCGCGAACAGGCGGTCTCCCTGATCAAGAAACGCGGTCTCCGGTATTACAACCCGGCCGTTAGAGAAGCGGACCGTTACCGTTTCGACGCGGACGTGGTCGGCAACAATCTTAATTCGATATTCGGGTATGCCACGGCGAATTCGGATGGTGGCGCGAACGTGAGTGAGAGTACGATGTTAGATTGGAAGAGAACTATGGATAATAGTAAGGTGCTTCTGTTCGTCATCACGGAAGATACCAGATCGTTAACGACGATGATCTTGGCTGCTTATTATATCGGGTTGGGGAAGGATGTCGTGCTTTGCGTGCAGCATTTAAACGAGGAGGAATCGATGGTTAGGAACGAGAAGGTTGGTAGTGATGATCGAGATTAATCGTGAGATAATTTTATTTCTAAATTTTTATTACAGTTAACGAGTCAAGCTGTAAAAGACTACAATAGAGGTAGGGTGTATCTCTCGGATTTAGCGAAGCGTAAGCAAGTTTCAGTATTCGATAACATCACAAAATCTGTCCAGCGGGCAATCGACTTATGCTGTGGGAACAGGTAGAAAGAAAATAATAAACATCCCGGAAAATTTTTCTATATTGTTACTAAAATTATCCCTTAACTGTTTATATAATTAAAAAAAAAAACTAGATTTAGTGCGGCTAACATTTCCATCATTTTCTAGGCTCATTCTGACTTATTACTAGTAAAATTAATATTACTATATAGTGGCTCTCTTGTTAGTAGCTGAAATGTACAAAAAAGGAAAAAAATGCAGCGAGGCTAGGGGTAAATCCGACGTATTTATTGCTTCAGTGAAGCAACTCTTGAACTCCAACCCCTAACTTCGAAGGTGAGTTTTGAAGATGATGGAGAGGAACATTTACTAATTGTATTCTTCCCTTTTTTTCACACATAAACAATCACATATTCCTAAAATTTATTTATCAAGAAAATTTCTTGCAAATAGCGGACTTTTTTGAACCAAAATTTTGAAAGATTTATTGCATTTTTTACTATTATGATTCTTTTTTATATACACATTTATTCTAGATAAAAAAAATTATATTATTATACATTATTTGTCGAAAAAGAGCTTATATATTATACATATGAAAATATTTTTCGTCTTTGAGATTTTCCATTTCTTATATATAATAATTTTATGTGATTGTATTATACACACACATATAATTCTATTTTTATAAAAAAAAATATGTTTTTATCATTGATTCGATAATGTGTTGTACTTCGTGTCCTTTTTTCTTTAATTTTTTTGTGTTTTCTCGTCTAAATACATAAAAATTATATTTACACAAGCTGCAATAGAATTAATATAAAAAGTTAGCAATCATATACAATTCCTGACATATACACATTCAATTATTTTATTAATGCACTTATATCGTAATTTAATGTATGTATATTCTTGCACTAATTCTATATGATTTCTACTTTTTACATATTAAAATTTATAGTACAAAGAAGCACTTCCGAACTAAACAAAGGCAGCTGATACAAATCCTTCACTCACGAAAAAAGTAAAAAGTACATGAAATATAAATTGCTACTAAATAAAAAACATAAATCTCTCTTTAATAACTTCGAAAAGAAGTTTAAATTGATATTATTTAGAATGTACAAAAGAAAACATCACTAATCCTATTATACAACTGCTACTTACCTTATAATGTAATGACTAGAAAGGAAAACAATCTAAATCGTACAAGAAAATGTGTCCTCTTGTATATTCCATCTTTTTCCTCTAATTTTTTTTTGTGTATCTATTTTGTTTTTTCTTTTCTTCTATTGTCCAATTTTTTTTATAGGTTTAGTAGAAAATATGGCAACTTGTATGTTTGTGTGTAGTTAATAGTTTAATTTATTATGTCCTATGAATAGTGATTAATACATTTATAAATGTTAATATGAAAAGTTTATGTGCAATTTTATTTTTTTAAGTAATAAATGATAAATGAAAAAATATGTATGTGGAGCCGAAATTAGAGTGACAAGATTGATCTAGATGATCGAAGCATGCGAAAGAAGATATTTATCAAATTGGAAGGTATCCACTTTGTTACAAAGACGTCGTTTCAGTACTTAGTATCGATATAAAGCAAACTGTTTCGCGCAATTTATTATCTTATCTTTCTGAAAAACTTTGCAATCAGTTGGAGACAAGCAAATCACCCTCGGCATCCCATTTTTCTGTTTCTTATGAAGCATTCATTGTTCGCCAGTTTTTTTTTTATCAGTTTCATCCACAATCCCATGAGTGTGCTAAACGACCTTTAAATTCAATTTTTTGAGAACCACCAAGCAGTGTTGGCAATGATTTGAAGAAACAATTTATTTTTATGAGGACCACTGCTAAAATTCGCAGAAAAGATAAAATAAAACACTAACGACCTTACGTCAAGCGCTTTATTGTTTCTCAAAATACTCCCCTTTCGCGTTTATACACTTTTGCATTCGATGGAACCAATCTTCAAAACACTTTTTCCACTCTGAAGGAAGTACCTCCAAAAGAAGTGACTTAAATGCCTCAACGCTTGCCACACATTTTACGTTAAATTTGAAAGCGAACTGTCAACGGAATTAAAGGAGTGACAATTGTAGAAAGTTGGCAATGCAATGAGTACTAGATTCCGCGAATTCTAGCAGCGTTCCTCGTATAAAACTTTTGGATGACATTTTAGTCGATCGCCTGCAATAGATATGTGCAGTTTGGCGATAAGAATCTTGGTGGTTTGGATCTTTTCCTCACTCTATCTAAGTTATTGATCCTTTGCTGGGTTCACTTTTGAGAAAAATTTCTAATGGAACCACTGGCAAAACACTTCTCTCTAGCTACGATTTTTAGCAATTTTTTACCAATCACCAACTAATCCAACCACCAACAAACACATAAAACGCATAAATGTGATTCTGGCTTTACTCATTTTACGATCTGATAGAATAGGTCCGTTTCTTGAGAACATACATATAAGTGTATTGGGGAGCATCCTCCAGAATAGACCACTCTCGTCTGCATTGCCAATTTGGTTCGGAAGAAGACCCACTTCCTCTACTATTCTTTTAAAACGTAAGCGAAATTGTTATATGGTCAACTCTTCTTGGAAGCTTTGTTGGCGGATTTTTGGCTTTACCAAACACCAATATATTGAAGCACCAACAAAAACATGGCTTAAATTTGTCCTATGTACTATGAGTGGGCCAAGGAGAATACAACAGCTTTCAAGTTCAATTCTTTTATCTCTTTATCGCCACCCCCCGAAAAGACTTGATAGAGCAACTTATTTTTCGACAAATTTACTTTTTTAATGACATTTTGGTCCATTAGCTGTAATTTTTGTGGTAAAAACATTCAGTAACCACCCAACACCAGCATTAAAATCATCTTTTTTGGTAATTTTCTGATAAAATTCCATTGCCTTCGCTTTCAAAAGTCATGCTTCTATTTGCCCAACATTTTGATCTACGCTATCTTTTTACTGGCTGTACTGAAGTACCAGATTAATGAGACTACATATAAAATTTAGTTTTACGATGGGGGCCTGAAACAGTATTTATATCGATACTAACAAATAAATAATCCAAGAGCCTTTAAGTTCTACGTAAGTATCTTTCGAAGCATGACGATAGTAATCGAAATTAATCAAGACCACAATTAAAATTTTAACCAATTTTTAATTAACATCGACAAACGACAGTTAAAAAAAATAATATTTAATAACAATTTATTACGGCATACCACTTTTTCCTAACAATCCAACAATTTTGATGTTAACCTCTCCGCAGTATTACTTCGATTAATATTAAAAGCAATAAAAAAATTTATTGTTTACGAAAAGGTGACTATGCCATCATTACGAGGATGAATTCTCATCTGCGATTGAGAATATCTTCAAGCGAATTGGGATGAGAACGATGAGTTACTGCCAAGTTTTTTAGACAATTTGGTTCGATGCATTTGAAACGCATCACCATTTATGGTGACCGGTTTCTTCCCGGAATGTGCTGTACCTGAACTATACATACGATGAAGCAAGATTTAAACTATATTTAAGAATTTACGACAAATGTAAAGGGAACCGAGGTGACATTACGATGTACAATTAAAAGTCGATTTTATGCGGTGTGAATGAATCTCACGAAATGATTTGAAACACTCCTGTTTCGTGTTTAATGTCGATTTATTTTTGTGTAAGAAAAATGGAAGTAGTACATATGTACGTTTTTAAGGTTATTATTATTCGATTATTACTTTGGTAATAATTTAGTCGTTTTTAATCGAGATGTATAAAATAGTGAGGAGAAATGTGTAATTGTATAAATAAATAAGTATGCCTAATAACTGTATATTATGGTGATTTATATATGTATAAAAAAACAAAATTTTATTGTAATATTTATTTGTATTTTCTAATGCATTAATAAAACTATAGAAAAATTCCTCGTTTGGTTTAGTTTTTTTTAATTCCACATATATTACACATAGCAAAAATATAATAATAATATTTATATATAAATATCAATTTTTCAACGTATAATCTCCAATACTTTCATTATAGGTTCCGAGCTTAGATTTAAAGACTTTAAAGTAACTATACTTTGTAAAGGGTTGTTTTTATTCAGCTTACAATTATAGGGGATGTCATAAAATATGATATAACTGACTAAACTTTTTAAGAGATCATTTCCGCACATAGGTACTCCCCCCGTTAAGTAACTCTGTAAGTGCTCCCTCAAACTAACCTCCCTGCTATCGAATATCTTTGCGAACCTATAATGTAGGCCTAATATTGCTTCTGGGGATATGAGATCGGAAGTCCATCGTTTAGTTAACACCAGTTTGTGTATCAGTTTGTACTGCCAAAGTTGTAAGGCGTTGGGGTTGCTATTCTGGTCTTTCATAACCTGAAATTTAATTTTACGCATGCGCATACTCTAATCTATATAACTTACCTTTAATAAACTAAGGAAAATGGGTAAGACATTTAATTTATCTCTAATCACGCAATCGTAAGCGGATTGCGTCAAATACAGCTTCATCCTAGCTTCGGTAGCATCCACAGGCTGCTCCACATCCGAAAGGAAGTAATCGCAGAAATTTCTAATGGTGCAATCGGACGAGAACGATAAAATTGTCTTCGAGGAGGGATCCCACGGTGATGTGCTCGATTGAGTTAGAGTGTGAGCCATTTCGGTTCTATAACCGTGTTTGTCCTCCAAATAAGATAGGCAACCAGCTCTTTGTTTGACTTCGATGCATCCATACGAATTTAACAGTTTCTCTAATAAATCCCAATTCCTGCCGCGTTCGAACACAACCGGCCAATATCTATCGTCAGCAACGCAGACTTTGCAGAGCAAACTTAGTTCGGGTATCAAACCGGGGGCTTTGATGTTAATTTCCGTGCCGTCTATTTTGTAAACTGTAATATTAGCGTAGCACATCCTACCCATCATAAC
>SMLS01037887.1:0-27435 GCA_004785975.1 Popillia japonica | reverse complement strand
TTTTCAAGATTTTCTCACAAATTAATTATAAAATTTGCTAAAATATGCTTGAAAACGTAAAGATCTCCCGCAGACATTGAAATTTAAATTTGTCCATATTAATTAGGAGACCTTAATTATATAATAGGACTCTATTTTCAAGATTTTCTCGCGAATTAATTATAAAATTTGCTAAAATATGCTTGAAACCGTAAAGATCTCCCGCAAACATTGCAATTTAAATTTGTCCATATTAATTAGGAGACTTTAATTATATAATAGGACTTCATTTTCAAGATTTTCTCACAAATTAATTATAAAATTTGCTAAAATATGCTTGAAAACGTAAAGATCTCCCGCAGACATTGAAATTTAAATTTGTCCATATTAATTAGGAGACCTTAATTATATAATAGGACTTCATTTTCAAGATTTTCTCGCGAATTAATTATAAAATTTGTTAAAATATGCTTGCCAACGTAAAGATCTCCCACAAATATTGAACTTTAAATTTGTCCATACTAATTAGGAGACCCTAATTATATAATAGGACTTCGTTTTCAAGATTTTCTCACGAATTAATTATAAAATTTGCTAAAAAAATACTTGAAAATGTAAAGATCTCTCACAGATATTGAAATTTAAATTTGTCCATATTAATTAAGAGACCCTAATTATGTAATAGAACTTCGTTTTCAAGATTTTCTCACGAACTAATTATAAAATTTGCTAAAAAATACTTGAAAATGTAAAGATCTCTCACAGATATTTAAATTTAAATTTGTCCATATTAATTAGAAGCCACTAATTATATAAAAGGACTTCGTTTTCAAGATTTTCTCACGAATTAATTATAAAATTTGCTAAAAAATGCTTGAAAACGTAAAGATCTCTCACAGATATTTAAATTTAAATTTGTCCATATTAATTAGGAGACCCTAATTATATAATAGGACTTCGTTTTCAAGATTTTCTCGCAAATTAATTATAAAATTTGCTAAAATATGCTTGAAAACGTAAAGATTTCCCGCAGATATTTAAATTTAAATTTGTCCACATTGATTAGGAGCCACTAATTATATAATAGGACTTTGTTTTCAAGATTTGCTCACGAATTAATTATAAAATTTGCTAAAAAATGCTTGAAAACGTAAAGATCTCCCGAGACATATGGTTTATACACGCAAGTACACCTACGTAATTACTCAATTATAAAATTTAATCAACTTAAAATTTTGTATTGGAAATGTATGGGTCACGTTCTACTTCCCAGGTAGTATGATAAATTTATAAGTTAACGTCTTCCTTATATATTATTCAAGGATGAATAACAGGATAGTGAATTGTTCGTTTATTGTCAAAATATAGCCATTACTGTAATTTTGCGCAAAGTCCAATTAACTTTCACTTGTTAATGCAACTATAATATTATACAAGGTCATGTATTGCTATGTATAATTATACATACATATATATGTGGAGATAGATATCGTATATAACGATTGTAAATATTTATTTACTTGAATAATAAAATCGTAATAGACACGATTGTCTTGCGAAAGAATCTATGAAAGCCAACTAATTTTATTACCAATGCAGTTGTAAATTGTACATTCATTCAAGAAAAAGGATATTCATTCATGGTCAAAGTTTGTTATAATGTAAGTAGAGTAATAAATAAGAATTACGATATTATATATACAAGCTACTCACCCATTTTTCCTGGACTAATATCGAATTGTGAGGGTCCATCTTGTACGAAGCCTGGTCTGGCACACAAGTCCTGAAACAGAAAGTATTTTTGTGAGAAAATTCTTCTCGGCACAGTTTACATCTTAGAAAGTACAAAAGAATAAATACAAAAGTTCATCAAACAAACAGGATCATGTTGCATTTGGGCATTCCTCAAGGCAGCGTCTTTGGCCAATATTATGTTATGTAAAGAACAAGCTTGCGAACAACAGGAACTACCGCAGTGATAACATAAATATCTGCCCAAAAAATCTTCCAAAACAAACCCACACTAAGCATACTGGTCCAATAGGTGACGTTTTAAATTGTTTTTGATGACCTTGCAACCATCTTCAGTTTAAAATTTTTGTTCCTATATCCATCCCTATATCCATAATCCATCATCATCATCAATCATGACACCTCACCGGAGGGAAACGCAGAGGCCAACTAAATCTACCCACTCTGCGTCTGGAACGGTGGTGATTCCGCAGAGGCCAACTAAATTCGGCCCACTCTGCGAACGGACGGTGGTGATTCTGAAGAGGCCAACTAGATCGGCCCATTCTACAGAATACTCGCAGTTAGGGCTTGTATGTATGGGGCCAACTAAATTCGGAAATAACTTCAAAAAATTGTTTCTCTTGCTACGAACGCCGGAGTTCGTTACAGGCTATACAATTCAGGTGTATCTGTAACTGTCAGTTCGAGAACGACAAGTTAGGTTGGTAAATCAGAAAACTTCATATGCACAAACGAAAATGAAACCTACCGTATAAACGTAAGAAATTCAATTAACAACATTATTATTATTATTATTATAGTAAGTCTAAAACACTCTAGAGTCTCTAGCGTTCGTTGATCTCCCAAAAACATGACAGTTGACAGAAATCCCAGGTACATCCCAACGTAACGCAAACTTCATTGTGATCTACCCGACATTTCTGTCAACTGTCACATCGTTGACAGATCTGTACTCTGTACAGATTCGCATTCCGAAAATTTGAATATGCTATAATTTTGTGCTTATTTTGTGCCGTTTTGTTCCGCAAGAAGAAAATTTTGTGCTTTCATATTAACCGAGATATAGGACTCTTGTTGGCACAAAATTAAGCATGGCCAAATTTTCGGAATGCGGGAGTGGCGTGGCTGGAAACATGCACCACCTAAATGCCACTTGAACAACAGATACGCCAACAATAAACATTTAAAATCGAATTGACAGTATTTTCTCGAAATAAATAAATAAATAAAGGAAAACAGTTTATTAGGTACTTACTAATTATTTACGGCAATGAAGGACTACACTGAAAATAAAGTTTGAGACGCCCTGTAGTGCATCCTAGCGTTGGTTGTTCTGTCAAAAATATGACAGCTGACAGAAGTCTCAAATATATCCCAATGCAACGCAAATTTCATTGTGATCTACTCGAGATTTCTGTTAACTGTCACGTCGTTGACAGATCTGTACTCCTTCAACATTTTAATCTATTAAATATGTGCAATGATAGAAAAATGCGTTTAGCCAACGTTGAAGCGCTTCTCTATGGAAAAATGTCGTTCACATGTCACTCAGTGTAGCCAACATTTTGAAGATGATTTTTACTAAATTTAGATCAGTAGGTAATTGATATTCGACATTTTCTGTCAGAAAGATGATGTTGGTAGATACTAGGGCTGTGGTTGTAATCCTGTATTGTCTCCTCAATCATGTGTGTAGGTAGGTACTGCTTAGAATTCTGCGTAAGGGAGTGAATTATATCTTAGAAACGAAACGTCAAATTTATTATATGTCTTATTATGCGAAAAGCATGGATTCGTTGCAAAAAAATCTTTTCGAGACATGTAGAAGACTTACAGTCGTGAGGATTTGATAGGATGGAGCACCATCGTCTCTAAACGATACGTATAGCATCTGTTGCAGTTTATCATACAAATTACAAAAACAAATCGTGTTTAACTCTAACGGAATGGAATTTAAACGTAACGCAGTTTTTCTTTACTACCAACTTTAACCGTACACACAAGTCGTAAACGTTCGCCTAGGCAATTTTCTCTTTTCCCTGAATGTTTTGTATACACACACATACATATATATGTATCTACACAAACAACGGTAGTTACACGTGACCCACCTCTTCCTGTCTTACTTGCGGAATGGCGTAAACAGTACGCACAGAAAACTAAGTGCCAATTTCATCGTCGACTTTCACATATTCACGTCGCATAGTTGGCAGCCTACGGCTGCAACATGCTGGGTGAAATTCAATTACGCTTCGGCGCGGATATTACCGAATTAAAAGGAAACGATTTTTTACTGTTGTTGTTAACTGTTCGCGCAAGCTAATTGCGAAAATCTATATAATGCGATTATACTTGCAAATCTATTGGAAATAACCTTAACCTATTAAGTTTTTTTTTATTAGTGTGTTAGAATCTATGGAGGTGGTACACAGAGAATTTTGATATAAGTGTAGTTAAATATAAAATGTTTGCGTACACAATTTTGACATATTTGTAATGACGTTTATATGTGTCAAAATGGCGTCGTTGCGCATCGCATTGCTGGCAAACTAAATCATTTTTTCCATGCTTAACCTCACGAATTGTATAATATATATTTGATTAACTATTAGGAATAGTGTTCAGTCTGGCGAGACGATTGCTTTTCATTAAAAAAAAATTAAAAACAGTACTTATCGTTTTTGCCATTGTAAAATTACTCTCAATCTGTCACCGGGATTGCCAGTCATCGCTGTCACATTGGCAGATAGTATACATTGATATTTACATGATGACAACCTCGAAAACTCGAAAAGAACTGATTGGCCATGTGAGAATTTACTGAAAACGTCAAAATGACATTTCCTTTTGCGTAATTGGTTATTAGGTATACTATTTACATTTTAAATCTGATAAATGTCAATCAAATCAGGTTAGATTGTACAATACAGGAAAATTTAATAGTTTTGCGACTTTTTTGTTGCCAACGCAGAATAAAATGCGTCAAATATTTTGACAGATTGAAATAATAGCAAACAAAAAACACGTAAATAGTATTTATTCAGTATAGCTAACTGTAGAATGTAAAAATTAACCTACTTATTTTCTGATACCAACCTAACCTGTCACTGACGAGCTGACAACTATGTTGTCTGTCTCTATAAGGCACTGATTGAATAGTGCTATTACGATGATCTGTATCATTCTTTGATTATATTTGGCACCGGATTTGACACCAGATTGTATGGTTCTCTTGACAGATGTCATGCAGCGTCATTTGGGTGATGACATAACATGAAGTGCGAAGATTAATACTTTATTTTGGAATCTTTGTAGATCTCCAGATGATTTGTATGGTAAGAACAGAACACAGCATAGAGAAAGATCTTTCTCTAAGCAATGTACACATCTGTAAGCTTTGATGGTCCAACTTTAGTCTTCCGTAGGTTGAACTTTTCCTCGTCCGGCACTCAGGTCTTCTTGGAGATTGTTCCAACTAAATTTATAATCTAGGAAAAGACTCACTTTAGAGAAATCAATCTCTATCTTCTTCCAATGTTGGTACCACTGGAAATGGCTTTGGAGACCTCGCATTCATCTCTATGTCAAAAAAACTCTATGACCACAGAAATACTACCTCAAATTGGTTATAGTGACGTTAGAAGTCGCACATGTTAGAACAAGACATTACCTTGCCTGCTTCAACAAGGTGAACTACACCGTAGATTTACAAAATGGCTTCCTGTCACAGAAAATAGCATCATGTACACCTCTCCACACTAACTCCATATGACCAATATGAATTTGGATTTTGAAATGTTTTAAGTTGTCTACACTGCGCTAGTAGTCACGAAATTGAGTTATTTTAATGGTTAGATGTACTAGCAAGTGACAGATTTTAAATTTGACGTTCCATCTCTTGTTAACTGTCATCATGTATATGTTATTCTTATGGCGGTAATTTTAAATTTCTTCTTTCTTGGAAATATATTTTCAGAGGTGCCACAATACAGGACGTTGTAAGTTCTAGGGTTAGATACGGAAATTCAAAATAACGTAATTGTAAATTTGAATTTATATTTGACAACTGCCAGAATTTAAAGTTATCTAACGCATCTCATTTGTACCAACCTCTGATTAGGTATCTAATTATTAAAAAAAACATTCTGAAATAAATAAAGCAATAAATACAGAAATTATACAAATAAACACAAAAAAAAGCAAAGATTACACAGAAATGGACAACTCCCGTGAAGTATGTATGTACGTATAGGAAGTGTCAAAATTTGACAGTGGTAGTGCATTTCACTAAAGCAACGTTGAAGCCTACTTTATGCTAGTTCAGATTTCGAAAAAACACATAATAAAAATGGCCGACAGAATATTACGTAAACTTTGAAAATATTAAACTTTATTGCGATATGCGGACAAAATCTAACAGCTGTCATTGTATAATGTCAGTCGATAGAAGAGTAAGATGTCAGACAATCAAGATGTCAATTATTGGCAAAAAAAAGGCTTAAACGTGAAGTACCTTCTAGAACTTGGAGTACAAAGCTGTCATTTTTGTGTTGAACACACAAACTGTCAAAATACTATCATATAAATATGATGTGTACTATTTTTCTTCAAACAATCTTTACAATATTCTCCTAAGCATGTCTTGTCTGTCAAGCAAGTACTATGTTTAAGATTTTATTTATTTGTAGTGATATGAACTTGAATTATTCGCAAGTTGCAGAAGATAACTCAAAGATAATAAAGCGTCAATAATTTCGTTCGTACCAACCTTTGATTATTTCAAAAAATTATTTTGATCAAACAAAACAACACGTAAATAATGGAACAAAAATTAATCAAAATTGTTATAAAAATCAAATGTGCTACGTATAGAAAGTGGCAAAATTTGACAATAGTTCTGCGTTCCATAACATAGAAGTTTGCTACATGCTAGCTCGAATTTCGCAAACAAAATCCGCGAATGAGTTGTCTAATGAGTCATTTGATTAAAATGTGAATAAATGTAGTCTTCTTAAAATTTGACACAAACATTTCTTTGGAGATATATTCACAGGATGCCACAATACAGGGTGTTGTAAGTTCTAGGGCAACCTCTAGATCTCCAAAACGGTAAGATATAGGAAAGTCTTCTAGATTTCAAGCATAATCTGAAATTTCGGGTTTTCGTTTTAAGTTCTTTAGTATGAATTTCCTTAGATAGAGATTAAAAATCTGAAAAATCATCTTTCAACAAT
Source organism: Popillia japonica (assembly GCA_004785975.1). NCBI lineage: Eukaryota > Metazoa > Arthropoda > Insecta > Coleoptera > Scarabaeidae > Popillia > Popillia japonica. The sequence goes on along the minus strand of SMLS01037887.1, from coordinate 20,467 downwards.
CTTTCTTTGTTCTACAAAATGACGGTTACAGATTTTAAATTTGACATTCCACCTCTTGTCAACTGTCACCAAGTATGTTATTTCTTGTAGCGGTAATTTTAAATTTCTTGTTCATTCGATAGAATTTTCTCTTCTGATTTGGAAAGTGTATGGTGTGTTTCTATCTTCTAAAATAAATTAAGGTTAATGATGTGTAAAAATTAGAATAAACTGCAGTTGTTGGGCTTTTGATTATTGTACGGTAAAAATATATAAATTTATGTTTGACAGCTGTCAAAATTTGAAGTTATGTATAATATAGCAGTTGCACCAACTAACTAAATTCGAAAAGCCTACTCTAACGAGGTTTTTAAAGACGCATAAACGTTTGTATCTGTAACCGTATGAAATGCGTAGGTTTTAATTATTCCCCACAAAAGGCGAGTGCGTGGATTGAGAGAGCATTCGCTTTTAACCAATAAATACATAAATACGTACTGAAGACTTTTGCTTTCATTAGTAAAAACACCATGCCACTATAAATGATTGGTATATACATTTATTTTGGCAACAGTGAAAAATTAGCTAGCTTGGTAATTTGTTATAGATAGATCTTTGTAGGTTATGTTGTTTGCACTATGTTACTACCGTTTTAAATTGCGCACTTAGTATACATCTCCGTCTTAATCAAAATTTCCTAATATTTTTGTATAGTATTTAAAATTTTTGTAACATCTTGCGGTGGCCACATTAATTAGTGACATAAGAGTAAATTGTAGATTATGATATGTCATTCTGCTGTTTTGTGTGCGTATTTTATCAAGTGACTATTAATGATTGGTACGAATATTTACTTTGGCAATACTGAAAAATTGGTTAGCCTGGTTATTCGTTGTAGATATAGGTTATGTTGTTTGTATTAAGTTACTAACTGAAAATTTCTTCTGCCAACCTCCTTAAGCAATATTTCGTAATTATTTTCTATACTACTTAACATTTTTGTAGCATCTTGTGGTGGTCACACTAATTAGTGACATATATAGCGAATTAAATTTAATAATTGTAGTTTTATAGGTCCTACTTCAGGATTAGTTGTGAATAATTAGTGACAGGTACACAATTTTGACAGTTTGGTTATGTCATGTCAATGTGTGTAAAAAATAGTGATTCGTGTTTGAAAATATATTTATTACAATGTTGGCAACGTTAAACATTAAGAATCTTATGTTGGGTTATGTCAGCAGAAAAAATCCCGAAAGCATTACAAAGATCTTTAATCGTGTGATGTCTGCTCTGGAAAACGGTGTTCTTTAGATATTAAAAAGCATTTCAATTACGTTTGACAGCTGTCAAAATTTAAACTTTTCAGTTACGTTAAAAAATGCTATATACATATTATGCAGAAATGACGCTATTACAGGGGGTCAATAAATCGTGTTAAGATGATGGAGGAAAGCTTTGCCATTTCGGAATTTAAAAAAAAATGATCAGAAGATTCACGAAGTGGGTGAGACTGTCTGTGATCCCTCTCAGTGGAGGCTTCTTCAGTGTAGTAACAGGAACATATAGTTGAATCTTGTGACTCTTTTTCTGGTTTGTACAGTTGACAATGTGTTTACTTGACAGCTGTCAAATGCTACAGGAATAACTATTTTCTGTTGCTACGAATAGCTCTAACTGTTAAATTGTTTCCAATCCTTGAAAAACTATATCCGAACGAGTTGCTAGATATCTATATGTTTTTACAATATGTATAGTTGATAGCTGTCAACCACTACAAGATTAACTGGTTTTTGTTAGTATGTATAGCTCTAACTCTTAGTATTACGTTCGTTACCATCATTTTGGTGGGCCTGGTTATTCGTTGTAGATGTAGCTTTGTAGGTTATGTCGTTTGCATCGTATATATTTTGTAACTTGGCTGTCACTTTGACAATTGTCTGACAAATTTAAATTTAAAAATCAGGCGTGCTAACATAAAATTACAGAAGTGTTGCCACCTTAAACAAACGCTTCCACATACAATCTCCTGCAGGGTTTCAACCTATGTATATAAAAAGACCCTGTAAATTGCAAATTCTACCGTACGGCTATTTAGTTCTTTTTTTGTTTAGTTATCATCTAGTAACAACTACCATTCCTCTCAGCTCGTTTACTCAGGCGATAATGACGAATTCTAGCGCAAAATAAAAGCAAACGCTACCTGCCAATCGCGCACTAATTAAGTAATAAAACAACGGATGCTGGACTCATTACGGCGGAGGAGATAGTAAGCAATTTAAGTATATACAACGATTTCTTTGGAAATCGCAATAGATTTAATCTGGTGAATTTGTTTTCCCCCTATTAATATTAATTAAGATTTACGAGTGTAGAAACTTTTCGAATCACCCTGTATAATATGCAAAACGTTACATACCAAAACGAGTAATTCCCATTATTACACGGACTCGTTTCATCTATCTCGTCAGAGTGTACTTACATACGTACACACAACACGTTCTATGCCTACACAGTTACATTGAAATGAGTTAAGGGCCTATTTAGATGCATGTCAAGTCGTTCGTTATAAAGTGCAACGGAGCAGGTAAGTATGCGTATCGAAATGGAGAAAAATCAACTGACACCACACAGGAAATTACCATATCATTTCGACGACGGCCATACTAAGCGAGTACACGCCTTATTAGAATGCCGTAAAAATTTCCAAGCCCGTAATGATTTCTTGCACCATCGGATTGTAGCGTATAGCCAACTTGTCGCTATGTGGTCAAAAAATTCTAAACATGTGGTTGGTATTTCAAGATCCCTTATGGATTATAAGTGATTAGTGGCTGTCAACTAACACGGTTTTCAAGATGGAGGACGTAACAAATTAAACGAGGAAGATTTAGGACTAGATAATTTTTGACAGCTGTCAAACTGTAAACGTTATGACATTTTTGACAGTTCTTCTTTCGAAAAATTGCCTTAAACTATGTCTATTTGCAGTAATATGTGTACTAGTGCTGTATAAAATTTTTTATCAAATTAGTCAATTTAAGGTACTACCTAATTGACCGTAGATCGTATAATACAACGACATAACCTGCAAAGCTATGTATCTACAAACAATAACCAATCTAGCCAATTTTTCAGTGTTGCCAAAGTAAATATTTGTACTAATAATTTATACTCGGTATTTTTACTAATGAAAATAAACGCCTTCAGTATCTATGTCGGTATGTATTGGTTAAAAGCGCATACTCTACTACTACTAGATTTAGGTATATATTTCTACGGTACAATAATCAAAAATACAAAAACTGCAGTGTATTCTAATTTTTACACATCATCAACTTTAATTTATTTCAGAAGATACAAACACGCCATATACTTTCCAAATTAGAAAAGAAAATTCTATCGAATGAACAAGAAATTTAAAATTACCGCCATAAGTAATAACATACTTGATGACACTTGACAAGAGGTGAAACGTCAAATTTAAAATCTGTAACCGTCATTTTGTAGACCAAAGAAAAATTGTTCAAAGATGATTTTTCAGATTTTTAATCTCTATTTAAGGAAATTCACAAAAGAACTTAAAACGAAAATTCGAAATTTCAGATTTTGTTTGAAATCTAGAAGACCTTCCTATATCTTACCGTTTTGGAGATCTCAAGGTTGCCCTAGAACTTACAACACCCTGTATTGTGGCATCTCTGTGAATATATTTCCAAAGATATGTTTGTGGCAAATTTTAAGAAGGCTACATTATTCACATTTTAATCAAATGACTCATTTGCCAACTCATTCGCGGATTTTGTTCGCGAAATCGGAGCTAGCATGAACCAAACTTCGATGTTATGGAACGCAGAACTATTGTCAAACTTTGCCACTTCCTATACGTAGCACAATCGACTTCTATAAGAATTTTGATTAATTTTTGTTCCATTATTTACTTGTTGTTTTGTTTGATCAAAATAATTTTTTTGAAATAATCAAAGGTTGGTATGAACGCGTAGATTCTCTAAACTTCAAATTTTGACAGCTGTCACACGTGAATTGAAATTATTCAGGCTTTATTATCTTTGAGTTATCTTCTGAAACTTGCCAATAATTCAAATTCATATCACTAAGTACAAATAAATAAAATCTTAAACGAAGTACTTGCTTGACAGACGAGACATGCTTAGGAGAATATTGTAAAGATTGTTTGAAGAAAAACAGTACACATCATATTTATATGATAGTATTTTGACAGTTTGTGTGTTCAACACAAAAATGACAGCTTTGCAGTCCAAGTTCTAGTAAGTAATTCACATTTAAGCATATTTTTTTGCCAGTAATTGACATCTTCTTTGTCTGATATCTTGCTCTTCTCGCGACTGACATTATACAATGACAGCTGTTAGATTTTGTCCGCATATCGCAATAAAGTTCAATATTTACACAATATTCTGGGCGGCCATTTTTATTGTTTTTTTTTTCAAAATCTGAACTAGCATAAACTAGGCTTTAACGTTGTTTTAGTGAAATGCACTACTACTGTCAAATTTTAACACTTCCTATACGTACGTACTTCACAGGAGTTGTTCATTTGTGTGTCATCTTTGCTTTTTTTGTGTTTATTTGTATAATTTTGGTTATTTTCTGTATTTATTGTTTAATTTATTTCAGGATGATTTTTTTAAATAATCAAAGGTTGGTACAAATACGATGCGTTGGATAACTTCAAATTCTGACAGCTGTCAAATATAAATTCAAATTGACAATTAGGTTATTTTGAATTTCCGTATCTATCCCTAGAACTTTCAACGTCCTATATTGTGGCACCTCTGTGAATATATTTCCAAGAAAGAAGAAATTTAAAATTACCACCATAAGATATAACATACATGATGGCAGTTGACAAGAGATGGAACGGCAAATTTAAAATCTGTCACTTGCTAGTACATCTAACCATTAAAATAACTCAATTTGGTGACTAACAGCGCAGTCTAGACAACTTAAAACATTTCAAAATCCAAATTCATATTGGTCATGTGGAGTTAGTGTGGAGAGGTGTACATAATGCTATTTTCTGTGACAGGAAGCCATTTTGTAAATCTAGGGTGTAGTTCACCTTGTTGAAGCAGGCAAGGTAATGTCTTGTTCTAACATATGCGACTTCTAACATCACTATAACCAATTTGAGGCAGTATTTCTGTGGTCATAGAGTTTTTTGGACATAGAGATAAATGTGAGGTCTCCAAAGGCAGTTCCAGTGGTACCAACATTGGAAGAAGATAGAGATTAATTTCTCTAAAGTGAGCCTTTTCCTAGATTAGAAACTTAGTTGGAACAATCTCCAAGAAGACCTGAGTGCTGGACGAGGAAAAGTTCAACCTATGGAAGACTAAAGTAGGACCATCAAAGCTTACATCAGATGTGTACACTGCTTAGAGAAAGATCTTTCTCTATGCGGTGTTCTGTTCTTACCATACAAATCATCTGAGATCTACAAAGATTCCAAAATAAAGTATTAATCTTCGCACATCTTGTTATGCCATCACCCAAATGACGATGCATGACATTTGTCAAGAGAACCATACAATCTGGTGTCAAATCCGGTGCTAAACATAATCAAAGAAAGATACAGAGCATCGTAATAGCAGTATTCAGTGCGTGCCTTATAGGGACAGACAGCATAGTTGTCAGCTCGTCACTGACAGGTTAGGTTGGTATCAGAAAATAAGATCAGAAAAAAATAACGTTAAAAAAGGGAAAATCCCTAAGTAGGTTAATTTTTACATTCTACAGTTAGCTATACTGAATAAATACTATTTACGTGTTTTTTGTTTGCTATAATTTCAATCTGTCAAAATATTTGACGCATTTTATTCTGCGTTGGCAACAAAAAAAGTCGCAAAACTATTAAATTTTCCTGTATTGTACAATCTAACCTGATTTGATTTACATTTATCAGAATTTAAATGTAAATAGCATACCTAACCAATTGCCTAAAAAGAAATCATTTTGACGGTTTCATTTGATTCTCACATGGCCAATGAGTTTTTTTCGAGTTTTCGAGGTTGTAAATGTGAATGTATACTATCTGTCAATGTGACAGCGATGACTGGCAATCCCGGTGACAGATTGAGAGTAATTTTACAATGGCAAAAACGATAAGTATTGTTTTTTTTTTATTTAATGAAAATGCAACCTTCTATTCAGACTGAACACTATTCTTAATAATTAATCAAATATGTATTATACAATTCGTGAGGTTGAGCATAGAAAAAATGATTTAGGTTGCCAGCAATGCGATGCGTAACGACGCCATTTTGACACACATAAACGTCATTACAAATATGTCAAAATTGTGTACTCAAACATTTTATATTTTTTATATTTAACCACACTTATAACAAAATTCTCTGTGTACCACCTCCATAGATTCTAACACACTAATAAAAAAAACTTAATAGGTTAAGGTTATTTCCAATAGATTTGCAAGTATAATCGCATTATATAGATTTTCGCAATTAACTTGCGCGAACAGTTAACAACAACAGTAAAAAATCGTTTTCTTTTAATTCGGTAATATCCGGTATCAGAAAATAAGACCAGAAGAAAATAACGTTAAAAAGGGAAAATTGCTAGTTAGATGGATTTTTACATTCTACAGTTAGCTACACTGAATAAATACTATTTACGAATTTTCGATGTCTGAACTACCATAAACTAGGCTTTGATGTTGATTTAGTGAAATACACCACTACTGTCAAATTTTGACACTGTTTTTCTTGTGTTTATTTGTATAGTTTTGGTTAATTTCTGTATTTATAGAATGAGAAATAATTAGGTAATCAAAAGTTGGTACGAATGAGATCTGTTGGATAACTTCAAATTCTGACAGCTGTCAAATATAAATTCAAATTGACAATTAGGTTATTTTGTATTTCCGTATCTAAACAATACCATTTGTCCTGACATTTTCATCAAGAAATACCTAATAATCTAAGAAGTCTTAATGAAAGGTTCGGAGTTCAAGGTTCAAAATTTCCAACATCTGCTTTAGCATTCTTTTTAGACATTGAGATAACATAACCGATCTGTCAAACTTATGCGTTTGCAACCGATCCTATTTACATTTATAGCAGTTGAACAAGTGGTATCCATTTCGCAAAACCCACGTAATATCTAAACTACAATGTATCCGTATAAAAATCCTTAAAATATTTCGTGTATTTTTTGACGTGGGCGGAAAATCGTTGCACTTTTACTACCACGTTGCCTACACGATAAAGATCGCATAGGCGTGATAATAAATGTTTCAAACCTGAACGTACACGGCGTAATATATTTATCGTCTGCGTGAAATAATTTCGTTTACTTATCTACAGACAGGAACGTATATTATTTTAGAATCTGTTTACCGTGACTTAATTGTAAGTGGTTTCAATTTGTTCCATTCAAATTTGCGCTCTAAATAATTGCGACAAAACAAGCCGCTTTCCTATTTCCAATTTCATAATTGCGTTTCCAAATAATATAATCTACACAACCTGCTATCGGACAGAACAATGCAAATTCCTCAATCTCTTTTGTAGAAGCCGCAACGTAGAAGTAAAACATACTCAGCGTAGGTTAGCTTGTCTTGTCTGGTTCGCGATTAATGCCAGTCCAAAGAAAAAATGAGACGGCCAAGCATTCAAACCTAACAGTAAAAGGGAATTGTTAAAGAATATAAATAAAAGAAACGTCCACGTTAATGATGTCGTAAACGTTGATGTTCTTAAGAGACATAAAATCTTTGATTGAAACTACATATACGTCCATAATATTCGATTTTAATCGCAATAATTATTACGTACCTTTGGCCGTTTCCATTGGAATTGAAACGGTGGCGTTTGGTGGTAGAATACGGAAGCTTGAGTGGCGGGGAAGTCCGGGTCTTCCCATAGTTCTCCGCGTTTAATGCAGGCCCTCCATATCCGTTCGTAGTCGCTCATTCCCTGAAACAAACAAGATGTAATTAGGTTATTTTAGGAGACAATATTTCACACAAAAAAAATACAATGAAGGCGATTGCAAATCAGCTGAGGACAATTGACGATAATCTGATTCTTGTAATGTTTGACAGCTGTCAAATACACAAATATTGTAAAAAAATATGTACATACATATCTAACTGATATATAAAAGGTCGTTAACAAATACTTTTCCAAAGATTAGTAATCATTAACAATATTCTTCATAAGTTAACCAAAGTTGGTGTAACTGAGATGCTTCTGAAAAGTTCAAATTTTGACAGCTGTCAAACTTAATTTCAATGCTTTTTCATATCTAAAGAATACCGTTTTGGAGAAAAAAAATCATACGTTTGTAATGCTTTCGAGAATCCTTCTTCTAATATAACCCAAGAATTCATAATAACTGGCTTTGAGAGTGTAAAGTTAAAATTTCTCTACAAAATAATTCTCACTGTTACCAACATTGTAATAAATATACTTTTAAAAGCAACATTACCAATTATGACACACATTGACGTGACATAGCCAAATTGTCAACATTATGCACCTGTCACTAATTATAACACAGTTAGGTGTTAAAAATAGATTCAAATTATACGCCCTTAGATGCTGTAAATTATTTAATCATTATGACGTTAAACAAGTTAGAACAAGCAACTCATGACACAAAAACGAAAGGAAGTGCTATGCTAAATTTGTTTATATACCGAGTGACTACATATAAATGATTGTAAATTTTCCGGCAATGTGACTTTTTGACAGTTCTGACGTTTAAGCACCTTTCCGAACGCTGTTCCTCTTCTAAAAACATGCTCCGTTGGGTATCCCAGTGGCAAATTTTTACGGAAATCCCGATTCCATCCGGTTATTTCTGCGTAAACTAGAAGAAATTTTATATATACTATTTACTCAATGGTTAACTTCCTTTAATTCATATTTAAATGAGGGCCCGTAATAAGCTAGAACGGTTGCACCAATGTGATTTTTTGACAGTTCTGACGTTTAAGCACCTTTCTGAACGCTTTTCCTCTTAAAAACACCCCAATGGAGCATTCTTGCGGGAATCCTGATTTGATCCGGCTATCTCTACGTAAACTACGAAATTCTTTATACGAATAGGCCCATTTGCGCGCTCCTACATCCGTCCCGACGAGATTACGTGCGTCTCGATTATGACATTTCGCCCGAATGAATTTTTGTCTGTGTCCGCGATCGGCTGTTCGCGCGTTGATCGATTTGTCATGTGACCAAACCGTTAAATAAAATAGTGAATCACTATTATCTAAACGCATTCTAAGAACGGGTAGCTATGCGGTGCGACTAGCTGGTCTGTGACAGTAGCGACAGCTGATCTGCATCGCTAGCTGGTCTGCGGGCAGCTGGTGGACCAGCTAGTTATTGTTTATTAGTTACCGTATAGGTTTGTTCGAAATGCCTCAAGTTGGGCGCTCAAATCTGTTAACTTAAACTTTTCAAACCTGCCTAGCTGCATGTCCAGGATGTTGGCACCAGAAACTCGTAACAAAAAAGTGTCAAAATTGACGGAAAAAACGATTAACCATCAGCATTTAGCGGTAACTATTCCTGGTTTGGGTTATAATTCACAAAAACAATGATAAAACAACGAAAAAACGAAGTTCCATACAAGGCGAGATTTCAAGATTTCCAGGGTTGGTCAAAAGCTGTCAACGGTACCACTAATGGAGTAAATTCTCTAGATGATATAAAATTCAAAATCATCGCTTGGCTATATGTATATCATGTGAAACGATGTTCGATTGTATTCGATCAAGAAAATATCTTTATTATAATTTTTGGGATTTTGCCCAAAGAAATTTCGCTCATTTTGGAGCCTTTTTACCAATCTTTGATTTGTCAAAAAAGTAAAACGAGAAAAAGGATAGGAATCAACACGAGTTCCTGTAGATTTTCAGGTTCTAGATCTGTCATGTAAACTGGAAACACATATTAGTGCGACCAACATAAAAAAATACACCAAAATTTTCCTACATTGCCAAAATTTGGTACGCAATCGACATTAAAAATTACGTAAAACCAAAAAGAAAATTAAAATCGGCAATCAGTTTCTTGTCACACATGGTAGAAGGCTCTGCAACCTAAATTCTTGAGTTTCTTTAAGTTGCAGCTTGGCAGCAATGGCATTTCCCATCCGTTGGCTAAAACTCGTATCGGTTACGCTATTGGTTACTCTGATTTTGCCAGAATTATCTTATGTGTACCCCTATCAAGAAGGATTAAGAATTGCTCTGGGAATCTAAAATGTTCTGTCATGCAAGAAACATTCTGTTGGATGTCTTGCTTGGATCTGGATATAGGTTCACGATTGTGAAGAATTCCTAAGCAGTACAATTTTTTGTGTAGTAATATTTGTGGTTCATTCTGGTAGCAAGCACAGACAGAGATTGCGTCATAAAATAATCGTCTATCTATAAGAAAAGTATATGTCCCCACTTTTCCACATTTTTGGCAGTACCCTTCGCCAGTTACTGGAGGATTTTTATAATTACACCAACTCTCTCCACCAAAATGATTTTATACAAAAATCGTAGAGAGTTTGAATTTTTGGGAGTAGCCTTCCCCAATTACTAGAAGACTTGGTTTTATACCAAAGCTTTAAAGAGTTTGGACTTCTGGTAGTAGCATTTGCCAATTACACCAACTTCTTCCATCGAAATAATTTTATACTACAGATTTAGAAAGTTTGGCCTTCTGAGAGTAAACTTACTAGAAGACTCCGGTAATTACACCAACCGCTTCTACCGAAATCGTTTTATCCTACAATTTTAGACAGCTTGTAATGTTTTCTAGAATGAGGAATGACGTTCCTGGTCCACCAATATTGGGCATCAAACCAGATGGTGCCAGGCATTCAGACATTTGTTACTGTGTAAGGGAGAATTATTGTCCCCAATTTGAAAATCGATGTCTTCACTTTTCGGTCTCGATTCGATGATTCTCTTTCTGTTGTGAGAACTAGGATGATGCCATCATCAAAATAGTGTAAAATTTCACAATATTCACAACCCTTCAGGGAGAATATTCAATAGCATCTATACAACGACAATTATTAAATTTAACTCAGCCATATGTTGCTTCTACGTATTCGTCTGTTCGTCACAAAACCAACATTCTATCAACCAAAATGATGGCAGAGAAGGTGTCCCAGTAATTCGTCATCAAAAATATTTATCACAATGAGTAAGCCTTTTAAGTAATTAACTAATCAAAGGTCGGGGCAACTGTGATGCTTTTGTAAAGCTCAAATTTTGACACCTATCAAAAATATATTCAAATTATACGCCCTTAGATACTGTAAATTATTTAATTATTATGACGCTAAACAAGTTAGAACAAGCAATTTATGACACAAAATCTAAAAGAAGTGTTATGCTAAATTTATTTATATACCGAGCGACCACATATAAATGATTGATTTTCCACTTAAGGTACCAACACTTCTGTAGGTAATTTTATGTTAGCACACCTGATTTTGTAATTTAAATTTGTCAGATAATTGTCATAATGAAAGCGAAGCCAAAAAGACATAGGTATGATACAAACGATCATCACCTACAGTGCTATATCTATGACGAACATCTAGGCTAAACCATTTTTCAGTGTTGCCAAAGTAAATATTTGTAGGAATCATTTATAGTCACTTGGTATTAGAAGTTTTTCAAAAAGGTTAAAGAAATACTGATCCATTTGACAATGTCATCAAAATTGTTGACATTTATGGTGGCCCTCACGATTTTGACATATTTGTATAGGCATTTACGTCAAAAGCACATGCTGTAGTATAGGTACAACTTAAGTGTTACACCACTGAAGATTACATAGATCATAGCAGGAAATTTAATGAGAAGATTGGACCAGAATTGATTGAATTAAAATTCTCATACCTAAGAAAAATATATTTAACTTATTTGTTTGAATTTTTGACGTTGGTTGCACTAATTTTCAACTTGATGTTATTTTGACGATCATCGTAAGTATACTTAGATTTGGGCCTTGTGAACCAGTCTGTAAGATTGGAGGTTATTGTGACACAGTTTTTAATTTATGTATTATGTGTCAATCTGACAGCTATGATACAGTGCGATCAAAATTTTTTAATTTAGTTGATACTATTGCAAAGTTGGTATTAAAATGATCAAACTTCACAGTTGTTTTAGATTATGACAGCTATGTTTGACAATCCATATGACAGATCTCGAACCGTTTTACAAAAAACGAAAAGGATCTGTGGGAAATATCATCATTTCTATTTACACGACGAGCACGTGTACCACCACAACAAAAACGTCGCATCGTCGAGCTTCACCTTTATCAGAACGCATCGCCATTTTTTATAAAAAATTAGAAAATTATGGGATTAGATCTAATTGTCTGGTATGGACACAGAGGAATTCCTCAGGATAGCATTTTGGGACCATTTCCATTTATGATACATCTAAATGACCTTCCATACGCAATGGATGTAATTAATGATCTTCGATAAATCTCTCCAGATCTCGTTATATTAGCATATGTGTACGCAGTCTCTTACACTGTATGCATGCATACAAGATAAGCTCGAGGTATTCGCTAGAACCGGTATCACAACAGCATAAGGCCAGTCGCGCTCGCGAAGCCCCCGTTCGACATAATTGATTCGATAAATTGCACAATTAAAAGTATAATAGTCACGTGAACATGTTGCCGCGGGAATCAGCTCGGAGAGGTAGGTAACTGGTTTTCTGGATAATTGTTTTTTTCCCTTTTTCTTCTCGTGTTAGCGTTGTCTGCATTTTACGGTTTAAGCCTATTCTATTGAGACTGTCAAGAATTTTAATATATTCCGTAGGACATATTTCGTTTTAGAAAAACTACGTTTACATAACGTAATCGATGTGGCGCATTCCTCTCCTAAACTTTCTTAAACGTTCTTAAACGGACTCCTCTTGCGCCGGTGAAAATTAATTTCGTAACACGATTCGTGTAACTGGACTTGGCTCCGATTACCGGCAATGACGCAGCACGAATACCAAATCTGGGTTAATTTATATGATTATTCACTACATATACGATGTATGTATATGTGCTGTAAACGCTAAATTAGTTGGTGAGCGCAACGTTCCCTCGCCGTCTAATTTGGCGTTTACACTAATTCGTAACCATATACATAAGTACTTGCCAGATTTTTTCCCCTCAAGTATGAGAACCGGTAAGAACAAAGAACTGTATGATTGCGCTACATTGCAACTTATCTAACAATTATTGCCTGGTCAAGCGAGATAATTGCGTTCCACCGCAGGATCTAGTTTGAACGACCTGCACCGAGAACGTATTTATCGTAAATTAGAAACGTTGAGCAAAGCTGTAACGGTGCTCGCGAAATTTGTTTAGATTGTTTAATTACGTACATATGTGCATGTAGGTATGGGGAATTAAATACAGACTAGTAGATCGGACAGATATGTTCTTCAATTTTATATTTACAACTCTAATTCAAGGTTATATGTTTCACAACAACCGTAGTACGCTATCAAGGTTGTAATTCGAACTTAAACCTTATAAGTCATCGTATGCACACCGGAATAGATTTAAATGCTGTACTGTATACAAACATAAGGCTGGCAATACGACGGCGAGCATCATATCATTTTAAGCTCATCTGTCGTCTTCAAAATACCGCAAGTTCGAGGAACGCGTCTTTCTCTCTCACCTGTAAGGTCAGAGTTTACGGTCAGCGGTACGCGATTCATCATAAAGGTGAAGTTCGACGATGCGACGTTTTCGTTGTGGTGGTACACGTGCTCGTCGTATAAATAGAAATGATGATATTTCTCGCAGATCCTTTTCATTTTTTGTAAAACGATTCGAGACCTGTCATATAGATTGTCAAACATAGCTGTCATAATCTAAAACAACTGTGAAGTTTGATCATTTTGATACCAATTTTGCAATAGTACCAACTAAATTAAAAATTTTTGATCGCACTGTATCATAGCTGTCAGATTGACACATTATATAAAAAAAACTGTGTCACAATAACCTCCAATCTTACAGATTGGTTCACAATGCCCAAATCTAAGTATACTTTCGATGATCGTCAAAATAACAAATTAGTGCAACCAACGTCAAAAATTCAAACAAATAAGTTAAATAATTTTTTCTTTGGCATGAGAATTTTATAATTGTATAGATACTAACGCATGTGTTTTTGACGTAAATGCCAATACAAATATGTCAAAATCGTGACGGCCACCATAAATGTCAACGATTTTGATGACATTGTCAAATTGATCAGTATTTCTTTAACCTTCTTGAAAAACTTCTAATACCAAGTGACTATAAATGATTACTACAAATATTTAATTCGGCAACACTAAAAAATGGTCTAGCCTAGATGTTCGTTGTAGATATAGCACTATAGGTGATTTCGTTTGTATCATACCTATGTCTTTTTGGCTTCCCTTTCATTATGACAATTATCCGACAAATTTAAATTTCAAAATCAGGTGTGCTAACATAAAATTACCTACAAAAGTGTTGGTACCTTAAGTGGAAAATTTGCAATCATTTATATGTGGTCGCTCGGTATATAAATAAATTTAGCATAGCACTCCCTTTCGTTTTTGTGTCATTAGTTGCTTGTTCTAACTTGTTTAACGTCAAAATCATTAAATAGTTTACAGCTTCTAAGGGCGTATAATGTGAATATATTTTTGACAGCTGTCAAAATTTCAGCATTACAAATGCATCACAGTTGCCCCGACCTTTGATTACTTAATTACTTAAAAGGCCTACTCATTATGATAAATATTTTTAATGACGCATTACTGGGACACCTTCTCTGCGATCATTTTGGTCGATAGAATGTTGGTTTTGTGACGAACAGAGGAATACGTAGAAGCAACATATGGCTGAGTTAAATTTAATAATTGTCGTTATATGGATGGTATTGAATATTCTCCCTGACCGGTTGTAAATATTGTGAAATTTTAGACTATTCTGATGATGACATCATCCTAGTTCTCACAACAGAAAGAGAATCATCGAATTGAGACCGAAAAGTGAAGACATCGATTTTCAGATTGGGAACAATAATTCGTCCTTACAAAGCAACAAATGTCTAGATGTCTGGCACCATCTGATTTGATGCCCAATTGGTGGTGGACCAGGAACGTCATTCTTCATTCTGGAAAACATTACAAACTGTCTAAAATTGTAAGATAAAACTATTTCGGTGGAAGGGGTTGGTGTAATTACCGGAGTCTTCTAGTAAGTTTACTCTCAGAAGGCCAAACTTTCTAAATCTGTAGTATAAAATTATTTTGATGGAGGAGGTTGGTGTAATCGGCAAATGCTACTACCAGAAGTCCAAACTCTCTAAAGCTTTGGTATAAAACCATTCTGGTGGCAGGAATTGGTGCAACTCCGGAAGTCTTCTAGTAATATGAGAAGGATACTCCCGAAAGTCCAATCTCTCTAAGATTTTTGTATAAAATCAATTTAGTAGAGAGAGTTGGTGTAATTATGAAAATTCTCCAGTAACTGGCGAAGGGTACTGCCAAAAATGTGGAAAAGTGGGGACATATACTTTTCTTATAGATAGACGATTATTTTAGGACGCAATCTCTGTCTGTGCTTGCTACCAGAACGAACCACAAATATTACTATGCAAGAAATTGTACTGCTTAGGAATTCTTCACAATCGTGAACTTTTATCCAGATCCAAGCAAAACATCCAACAGATGTTTCTTGCATGACAAAACATTTTAGATTCCCAGAGCAATTCTTAATCCTTCTTGATAGGGGTTCACATAAGATAATTCTTGCAAAATCAGAGTAACCAATAGCGTAACCGATACGAGTTTTAGCCAACGGATGGGAAATGCCATTGCTGCCAAGCTGCAATTTGAAAGAACTCAAGAATTTAGGTTGCAGAGCCTTCTACCATGTGTGACAAGAAACTGATTGCCGATTTTAATTTTCTTTTTGGTTTTACCTAATTTTTAATGTCGATTGCGTACCAAATTTTGGAAATGTAGGAAATTTTGGCGTATTTTTTATGTTGGTCGCACTAATATGTGTTTCCAGTTCACATGACAGATCTAGAGCCTGAAAATCTACAGGAGCTCGTGTTGATTCCTGTCCTTTTTCTCGTTTTACTTTTTTGACCAATCAAAAATTGGTAAGAAGGCTCCAAAATGAGCAAAATTTTTTGGGGTAAAACTCCAAAAATTATAATAAAGATATTTTCTTGATAGAATACGATTGAACATCGTTTCACATGATGTATAGCCAAACGATAATTTTGAATTTTATATCATCTCTAGAGAATTCACTCCATTAGTGGTACCATTGTCAGCTTTTGACCAACCCTGGAAATCTTGAAATCTCACCTTGTATGGAACTTCCTTTTTTCGTTGTTTTATCACTGTTTCTGTGAGTTATAACCCAAACCAGGAATAGTTACCTCAAAATTCTGAAGGTTAATCTTTTTTTCCGTCAATTTTGACATTTTCTTGTTACGAGTTTCTGGTGCCAACATCCTGGACATGCAGCTAGGCAGGTTTGAAAAGTTTAAGTTAGCAGGTTTGAGCGCCCAACTTGAAGCATTTTGAACAAACCTATACGGTAATTAATAAACAATAACTAGCTGGTCCACCAGCTGCCCGCAGACCAGCTAGCGATGGAGATCAGCTGTCGCTACTGTCACAGACCAGCTAGTCGCACCGCCCAGCTACCCGTTCTTAGAATACGTTTAGAAAATAGTGATTCACTATTTTATTGAACGGTTTGGTCGCATGACAAATCGATCAACGCGCGAACAGCCGATCGACGACGCCGACAAAAATTCATTCGGGCGAAATGTCATAATCGGGACGCACTTAATCTCGTCGGCACGGATGTAGGAGCGCGCAAATGGGCCTATTCGTATAAAGAATTTTGTAGTTTACGTAGAGATAGCCGCATCAAAGCAGGATTCCCGCAAATGAGCGCCATTGGGGTGTTTTTAGAAGAGAAAGAGCGTTCAGAAAGGTGCTTAAGCGTCAGAACTGTCAAAAAATCACATTGGTGCAATCGTTCTAGCTTATTACAGGCCCTTGAATTAAAGGAAGTTAACCATTCAGTAAATAGTATATATAAAATTTCTTCTAGTTTATGCAGAGATAGCCGGATGGAGCCGGGATTTCCGTAAAAAAGCCCCAGAGAGATGCCCAACTGTTTTTAGAAGCGGAAGAGCGTTCAGAAAGGTGCTTAAACGTCAGAACTGTCAAAAATTCACAAAGGCGGAACCGTTCTAGCTTATTATGGGCCCTCATTTAAATCTATGACTTAAGGGGTGTTAACCATTTAGTAAATAGTGTGTGTATATATAATAATTGTTAATAACAATATCCACTACAACGAAGAAACAGGATCACATATTAAGATTCATTAACGAGATACCAAACGTAAAGAAAATTACATCTAGCGACCAGATACCTTCGATTCCAAAGCATGCGTGACAGGAGTAAGTGAGCGAACTAAGTAATCTGAAAACATCCGCGAATAATCTTCGGAATACTAAGCGGACACATTTTATCACCTGGCTCACGGGCGAGGGTCATCGTACCTTCCTGTTATTTCGAAAAATACCAGACCAGCAAGCAGCAATCTTCTTGTGCCACGCCATCACATTTTAATGCAAGCTCTATCTGGCATGCTGTACATACTACGCCTATACGCCAATTATTTATTAATCCGCTGATCGTAGGTTTCGTTGCCACTCCGAAGAATGGTCAGCGTAGTTAGGAACGAAAAATATGACAAACGACACAAGCGTAGAATTTGTAAAGAAATTCGCAAAGGTTTCTAAATTATTACGACACAAATATGTACAATGAACCGTTATAGAAGCATTTAATTGAAATAAATACAAGGCTTTTGTTTATATATACAATGCACTATTAGCTGGTAATAATAATAATAGTGCTACAGGAAATTTTTCTTAATTAAATCTCCCATTTAAATACGAAAACAGGTTTATTCTTACGTCATAAAGTTATACATACATACATACAATACATAGGTACATAGCATTATGTGAAAATAAAATTTTAACCGCCAAGTTTTCGTAACCCATTAACAAACAATAGATAATCTGGTAGTCGCAAATCTGTTACAAGAGCTGTAAATGCCAAATTAGATGGCTTGACATTAGGAGGATTTTTAACTATTTGGGGTTCTTCGAAGTTGTGGAGTGATGAAAGTGCAAAAGGTCTTTTCAAGAATCCATCTAAAGGATCCAGACTGATAGTGATGTTAGTGGCATAGCTAGAGAGATCTTTGCCATCTCAAGATTTCCAAGATTTTGACTTTGAAGATGACTCTTTCTCGCTTTACGTTTTTGGTTGACCAACTAAGTCCGCCAAAATTAAGAGGACAACATAGTAAA
Organism: Popillia japonica; assembly: GCA_004785975.1. Classification (NCBI taxonomy): domain Eukaryota; kingdom Metazoa; phylum Arthropoda; class Insecta; order Coleoptera; family Scarabaeidae; genus Popillia; species Popillia japonica. Next base: position 2,041 of record SMLS01037887.1, on the reverse strand, counting down.
AAAAACACCTCAAATAAATTTTGTTCATCAGTCAAAATTGGCCATCGTTTCGCCACTAAATAATGGATGGTCAAAGGATTATCTTCAATCTTATATAGTCTGGAGACTTCATAAAGAAGCGGAAGAAAAAAATTCGAAAATTTCTCAGCAAGATTGGCAACTAGGTTGTAAACATATTGTTGACATTTTCACCAACCTGCCGCCATCTAATTTGGCGTTTACAGCAGTTCAACGGCGGGCATAACAATAAAATGCAACTCTTTGATGAGAAAATGTTCTCATCTAATTACGAGATGCTGGACAACAAGTTCGTTGAATATGCTATTTGTTAGGAAGTGAATTAGCTAACTTTCTATTTTGTGTATGTATGTATGTAGATGGCTTGTACTAGATTAAATCTAATTCGGATATGATTTGATTACTCTGGTCGAACTCGTATCAATAGCAGATGCTGGTAGTATCTCTTATAAAGTTAGTGCAATGTGTTTCTTTAAAGACCGGTCTTGGATGTCGTCGAATCAACGAGAAAGTCGCATATATGGGTGATCAATGTTTATGGTAAAAACTCTGTTTTATTGACTGTATTTTATTTTAGAATTTGCTTTCGAAACGACAGATGAAACTTAACTAAGGATGCAAAGTTAACACTGCTATTTTTATCGTTAGATCAGCATAGATTAGATTATTAGTATGAGCATCATTGCGATCAATGAGATCTATTGTTTGCTTAATCTTTTGATCATAATTGATCTCCAAACTTTTGCAGATTCCAAGATTTTCTTGGAAATGATTCAAATCGCGATGCTGCTAAGATTTCTGTTCTTAAGGTCCAAAATTAGTCCTAAAATTTATATAAAAATTATGACAAATAAAAGAAATAACTAAAGGAAATACTGTAAAATTAACATATGTTGTTTTTTAGAAGTCGTTACATAAGCATTGTGGACCTACTGTCATCCTTTGGCAAAACCCATAGACTGAAGCCTAATATGAGCTTTTGGTCTGAATTAGCCATAATCAGGCTTATAATCACATAAGGAGCGATAGCATGGTAACCAAAAATCAAAGGAAAACTACGCACAAAGCCGGTGTAATAGAGATCCTACTAGATCTGATTTGCTTGCATTTGCAACACCATCACATTCCAATGAAACACGGTCTTCAAATTAAGAAAACTCTGTGCGCCAAAAATGTTGGATCCTATGAGAAAAAATATAGCCATGAAATGCTATGAAAAAGGGTATTACTCATTTCTAAACATTTTTTATCCATCATTCTGGTAAGCTCTTCCGAAAGCAATTATTGGCTGAAATTTTACCGGAAAATTTTCTGAATTTGGTCCAAAATTTATAACTTAAAAATATTTAAACTTTCAGACTTCCTTCAATCCATTCTCCACAAAAGAAGAAAGACTTTTACAAGCTGTGTAGAAGAAAATTTCCTTCTAGCATCTCTTTAACACCTAGCATAAACGATTTTAACCAGATAGAATAAATTCCCTTTCAATATGAATAAAAAACAAAACGAACGTAATCTTACACGCATACTACTACGATCAAACAAACTACCTTGAACATTGATTAATATAACGTAATTGTAAACATACCGTTTGACTGATATATGCATATACATAATGTTATATTTCATTGGTTCTGATCCTTTCCTTTCGAACGTAGTAGATATATCGCTCTATTTTATTCAGGAGTTTAACGCAAAAGCGAAACGATCTCGTAACAAAACCCAGATAGGATCATTCTCTTTTACATTGTTTAAACGGATCGTTCTAATCTCCGGGCTGTTAACTTCTGTAATTGAAGGTTACAAAATCACCACATCAGAAAGCTATAAATTGAGAAACCACAGGCGATAATTGTGAACCAATATTTTTTATTATTTTTTAATATTTTGCTTATGAAACTCAAATTAAATGGAATTTTATTTTGCTAACTCTAACGTGTGCAACAACTACAACACATTTGACGGCCGAAATTAATCGCAAATTTTCGATATTAATTGTTGACAGGTGTCAACTGTCAAATAT
>SMLS01037884.1:0-15050 GCA_004785975.1 Popillia japonica | reverse complement strand
ACATACTGTATTATACATAGTTGCAATAATTTAATTCAGAACATATGTGCACCATATTTACAGTCAGTCACGAAAGTTTTCATACACCTACTAAATGTTAGCAAACTTCAAAGCTACATTGTATAATGCTGCAGTATTTTTTCTCTTTTTAATACCACTAAAAAATATCAATGACGTCGTATCTTGAATGACGATTACGTCTCAAATATGGGTTGTATATCGAAAAGAGCATTTGCTTAAAACAAAATCGACGTGTCAGAAGATTTTTTCGAAAAACTCTCAATTTCAGAAATAATGAATTTATTCGATACTATTCGAAAGCACTTGTATGACATTTATCTAACTTTAAAATAATAACAAACTATTTTGCATGTGCCAATATAAAAATCACAATGTAGTTATTGGTATTAGTGCCAATGACTACAAATTTCAACTGAAAATGAAGTAAAGTTGTCCTTTGTCGTACGTAATGTGTAAAAATTCTGAACTTCTTGTTAGCCTCGGTCGGAACTTTATAAAGAAAGGTACAATGTGAGCTATGCAGAGAAAGCTCTTATAGCAATTAAGAAAGGGTTGCTGAAAAAACAAGCCTTCAAAGTATATAAGGTACCTCGAGCTACATTGCAATTTAGGTTATCGAAAAATTTTACGAAAACAGAGCATGGACCTCCAACAGTATTAATGTGCGAGAAAGAGCGTTTGTTGGTACATTGGATAAACGAATGTCAACGAAAGGGTTTTCAAAAGATTCGAAAATATGTAAGCTTCAGTCAAAAGCTTACTGTATAGTATTCCCAGAAAAAATCTTTTTAAAGACAATATTCCAGGTTGGTATAAAGCATTTTCAAAGCGCTGTCCATCAGAACCCCAGAAGCCGTCACCTACGCTTCAGCATGCATGTGTGACAATGATATTAAGAAATGGTTTGTCCAAATCAACAATTTTTTACTGGAAAAAGGATTTGCTAAAGTGCTGAAGAACTCGTCTCGCGTATATAATAGAGATGAAACTAACTTTCAATTGTGTCCAAAAAATAAAAAAGGTGCAAAAAATGTTTCTGAGGTAGAACATGATCAGGCAAAGAGTCATATGATATGATTTTATTATAGCAAGTGTTTGTATTAACGTACTCAACTGGAAACCAATGGAAAGCAACAAACTAGAGGTCAGACAAGAACGAGAAAATAAGAAAGAGGGAAGGAAAGCTACGTAAATAAAGAAAAAAGTGGGTAATGAAAAAAAGCTAACAGAAAAAATTTAAAAAAAACACGTAAAAAAGGAATCGGTTCAATAAAAACAAAATCACAGACATATCAGTAAAAACTCCGTAAATTCCAAAATACAAATCATAACATTACGTTGCCGACACTAAATCAAACACATCTCAAACATTTGTTTGAAAATACTGATTATACAATACAGGGCAAGATTTCAACAAAAGAACATGTTGAGAGATGATTCGGGACAAATAACGATATAGCAGAAAAAGAAAGGTTAGTAGTTTGTAGCTTCAAGAATAAATTTATTTCTAATTGAATAAAGTTTGATTTGACCTGAAATTGAGAAAAAAATATCTGGAAAATTGTAGGTACTTAAAGGTCAGAAAAATACGTACACTAATGACGCACACAAAATGTCTTGAAAGCAGCGCGGAAGCAAACTGTTGACAAAAAACAATACTAAAAGATTGAAGCTAGTAATTTAAATCAAGTTCTCTTAATATTCATTATCAGTCTGTGCTTTAAGGGTTAATGGAAATTGCAATATACTTCGATTACTTGAGTTATAATATTTATACCAATTACATATTTTTTTGTGTGTTTACATTTTGTATTGTTTCGAGTTAAAGTTCTTGTTCTGTAAATATATTGTAGGTTGTTTTCACAAAAATCAAATTCATAATTAATTACTTCGGTTAATTTAACAATATTCAGGCTAGCATCAATTTATAATATTTTTTTAATTTATATTTATAATATTAACGAACTATACAAAGTTCACTTTCCGTCCGCGAAAATTCTAACGGGTGCCCGCAGGCTGGCCACACCGGATCGAAAGCCGAGTAGGCCAAAGCGAGACGATTGGAGGCTGGCCACCGAGATTGCGAGACCCGCAAAAATTAAGTGGGCGGTGAGCAGATTTGCACCCTTCAAATCTGCCGGCACAGACGGAATATTTCCGACATTGTTACAGAAAGGGATGGAAGTATTAATGCCACATCTCACAAAGATCTTCACAGCGAGCATAGCCTGGGGATGCGTTCCTTCTGCATGGCAAAAGGTGAGAGTAATTTACCTACCCAAAGTAGGTAAAACCTCTGATCAAACGCCTAAGTCATACAGATCAATAAGCCTGTCGTCATTCTTACTAAAGACTCTGGAAAGGTTAGTGGACAGGTTCATAAGAGATACTGCGCTGAGCAATCAGCCACTCAGCAATAGGCAATATGCCTATCAATCCGGAAAGTCCACGGAGGTCGCACTAGACGATTTCAATAGGCTAATTTCTAAGTCTCTAAAAGACAAAGAAGTGGCTATAGCGGCCTTCCTGGATATAGAGGGAGCGTTTAACAATGCTACCACCAACTCAATTATTTATTATTATTATTTACTTATTATGATCCCGAAAAGAAAGTAGACTTAGAACAAATCACGTTCGAGTTATTTGAAGAAAACTGAAAAATCGCATTTTCTTATTTTGCTTGTAGCACTTTTATTGGGTCTTGCAGAGGAAAACTAAAGACACATTTTCAAGGCCACTTTTGCTCCTCTATCTAATGGTGTATTTAAAATTTTTATACGACGTTTCGTTTTTTTTTGGATCATTATCAACTTTGTTATTTCTTATGGGCACCATATTGGATTTCGTCGTAACTAGAAAGATTTCCTTTTTCTGATTTCAACCATGTATTATGTTGAAAACAAAATTTGATGTAGTGTGTTAATTGACGAAGAATCTGATTTTAAATGAAATAAGGTTGGTAGCTATGAGAATTTCAAACTGTGGGTCACTTAAAATTCAATATCGCGTAAATGAAAATCGATGTTAAATAAGATAAGCAATGGAATTACGAACTGTCAATTATCGTTGCGTTGGTAACGCAAAAATAGCGTTTGCCAACGAAGAGAAACGAGATAAAGTTATGTGTTTTTTATTAAACAAATCGAAATACAACAATAGCGAGTACAATTATTTACAATTGTACCCTAAACGAATGCAAACATATCATACTATTTTTCTAGATCTTGATAGAAATTTAGTCGAATATGGATCGTGGAGAACTGCGTCGAAATAAGCTGTAACAGTACAAAGTCCATGTTAGTCATAGTTTACTACTTGGTGATAACTTAAGACAAATGGAATATAGTAATTGGTTACTGGGAAAATTAGAAAACTACAAAGATTTTTTGAATACAATCTGGTCAGATATATCGAAATTTACTAACTGATCGGCTAGTAGCGCGGTGCTTAGTGTGCTTGCTTCCTAGTTCGACGGTACTGGGATCGAACCTCGGTATGTTCCTTCTGAATTTTGGTTTTCTGTAGTTTCCCAGATTCCATGGCAAATGCTGAAAGACAACATCTTATTTCGGTCTACAACCGCAGGCATAATAATAACTCACGGCCAGCCGATGACCCCTGTAATTGGTCCAAGCTATTGGGGATGTGAAGGCATGATTTATTATTATTATTATGGTGGAATGTTTCATCGAAATACATCAAGGTAAAATTCCAAATATCTTGTACTCGCTATTGTTGTATTTTAGTTCGATTGCAAAAAAATACATAACATATCTTTTTTCTCTTTGCCACCCTTCCCTCGGCATTTTTACGTTACTAATACAAGTTCAGTTCAAAATTCCATGGCTACCTTATTTAATATCGATTTTCATTTTTGCGATACTCAATTTTAAGCGATTGACAGTTCGAAATTTCATAGCTACCTACTTTATTTAATCTCAAATTAGACTCTTTGTCAATTAACACATAATATCAAATTTTCTTTTCAACATATGACACATGATTGAAATCAGAAAAAGAAAATCTTTCTAGCTGTGTCAAAATCTAAAATGGCGCCCATAAGAAATAACAAAGTTGATGATGATCCAAAGAAAACGAAATGTCGTATAAAAATTTTAAATATGCCATTAGATAGAGGAGCAAAACTGGCATTGAGAATATGTCTAGTTTTTCTCTGCAAGACCAAATAAAAGTGCTACAAGCAAAATAAGAAAATGAGATTTTTCAGTTCTTTTCAAATAACACGAACGTCATTTGTTCTAAGCCTACTTTCTCTTCGGGATCATAATAAGCACAAAATTTAGAAACTCCGCCAAATTTAAACCTACCGTCTATCTTCAATAATAAGCGAGATCGCAATGGTGAGGATCGAAAATGAATCAGCCGGTATAATAGTGAAATTTGCACGTTGTTAATAGGCCAGATTTTTATTAACCAATGACTTCAAGTATCTGACAGCAGCAAGCAAATATACTGCAGCTTCTGACTATGTAGTTGAATTGGCAAAATATAAAGAAATTCATTATACAGTTCATATCGAAAAAGGAAATAATTTACTAGTAAAAAACAAATATTAGTTATTAATTTAGCAAGACTTAATAATATGATGCTGTATGATACTGTTGTATTTGTATCACATGCAAAATATTTTCACATAATATGTTTTGAAATACAATTACCTACTAAATTTCAAAGGTTGCATTTTCTATAATGTTAAGCAGCTTCTATTTATGCAATGCCTTCTGAGTAAAAATAGTATTTGTATAAAGTAAAATGAGAAGTTTACCTGTGTTATTATTAATTTAATTATTTAATTAAATAAATTAAATTAAAGTGTTTAATTATTTCTGCAAATATTTTGTTTTTTATTTATTCTACAAAATAGAATAGTGAACCTGTGGGTACAAAAAATTGTAGATATATAGGCAAAATACTTTTACTGTGAGATATCTTGATAGCAATATAGTTTTATGAATAATACGTAACCTGTATACTCATGTAGAAATCAGACAAGTCATATACAGACGAAGGAACGTATTATTTAAAATCATATGAAGTGTATTTTTGTTATTACGATGTAATAATACGTTTTTACCTGTAATTTGTAGTGTGTATATTCGTGTTTGTGACAAATAAGAAAGTGTTCAGACAATTATCTGTAAAAAAAACGATATACTTGTATGTACGAGATTCATGTATGTATATACTTATATCGTACAAATAATGTTGCAAATTTGCGTAATAATGATTATAATTATAATTATAATGATTTACAATAACTAAACACAAAATGAATTAATTACGGTAATCGTATATTGACCAAAAAGAAACTTCTTTCTGTATAGCAAGTCTTTCATATTTCGATTTTTCTCGAAATTTATACGAACTGAAAATGATATAATGAAAAAATTATTAAGTACATAATACCAAAACAGGATAAGCAACGCAAAAACTTCCGCTAATCTAAACGTCATAAATCATCTAATGCAATACCAAGAGAGTGTATTTGTTATCCCACAGGTGTGTAATTCCTATCAAAAACAGCATCTGTAGGAGAAACATTATTTAGTATATCTGTACTGGGGGAACTTACTATATATACGTGATAAATTGACGAGGAGTATTACGTTTGAGAATTTATTTAGTTCAGGTATTTGAAGCTTGTTCACGAAGGCGGAACAAATATCTATCTACAAGCCCGTAATTGAAATTGCTTCATCAGTATCGCCGTTGAAACGCATTCAATTTGACCCAATAACCACCTTGGACGCGCGTCGCATAATACATCTGAAGTATAACACGTTGACGGATATCGAAAAACAAAATTAACTTCCTTGAAAGTTTTACCAGAAATAGGCAATCTTATACGGCGTTGAAGGTAACTGCGTAACCACCTTCTAAGAAACTGATTTCTCAGAATGATGTAGAACATATCGATTAAATCTTTTTTGGTTTTGACATTAGAGCCATATGCCACTTTTAAATTTTTTAATTTGAATATTTTAAGATTTGGAAGCTGTTATCTGTATTTTGACAGTATACATAAGTTCCATTAATAATATCTGAATTTTTGCGCCACGCAAGTGGAAAGAAAATGTAATCAACTACAATAAATACGAATAATTTTTCACATGAAAGCAATCTTGTGTTCATATTTTGATGGTTTTGACTTTCCTTTAGCTCGCTGATTGGTCGAAATTTAAAATTTCATCAATGACGGTACAGTGCGCTACATCAGTTATGATACAATCATGACTACTTGATGACCAATATATTTTTGAAACGTATGCATCTATTTGTTATTATCCGATCACTAGTGCTTAACGTAATATCAAAATATGAACAATAGATCAGTTTGACCTAAAAGTATTACGTAACGTTAAATTACGTAACGCAATGACTTATTCGTATGGATTGTGATATTTTTAGCTTAAATTTTTCTGTTACGAAATCATTGGACTCAATTGTACTTTCAAAAGATAAATTCCACCTTTTGATTCTTAAACCTGATGCAGACAAATCAAATAAAACGAAAATTACAACGCAATTGTCAGCAACATTAACATTAAATAGTGTAAATGATGATACAAATCTTGTCATTTGCGATAAGGAACCGTTGATTGGGAATAGTACGCCGCTAATCTGTTGATCGGCCGGCAATAACAGGGCGCAGTAAACTATAAGCCTGAAAAACGATTATTTAACCCTTTAACGGTGGCGTGGCACAATTACTAACTCATCTACTACCAGTCGTGTTGGCGCATTAATTAACAGCGCAGTGTTTGTGTACCTTCATGTCTGCCAGTTGTCTGTAATGTGCGGTAGTTGATTTGTACTTCTGACCAATAACTTCTCTATTATTACGTGTTAATTTGTATGGGGTGCACCAAACACCCTGCGCGACAGTTTGTGATACTAAAAATTTGTAAAGCTTTGGTGGTGAGTAAATTGTTTATAATGCCATGTTGCCACCTAACATCAACTCTTTAGACTCAAGATGGCCGCTACCCATACGAAGCCGAACGAGCTCGTTTGCAGAGATTATTTGAAAGAGTGACCGACGATGAGGGCCCCGAATTTGACGATTTAGATGAAGACGAATCGGATTACTGCGACGAAATTGATCATGATAATGAATCAGAACCAGATGATTTAAATTCTGATGACGAATCTTTGAGTTCCTGTATTGCCAGTCCTCACGGCGATTATTATCTTGGAAGAGATAACAAACGAACGTGGTTCAAAAATCCCGGACTGGCAAAGGTTAGAACACAACAACATAATTTGATAACAAGCCTTCCTGCACTTGTAGAAGAAGCGCGAAATGTCAAATCAGCTACAGAATCCTTTTCGCTGTTTATACATTTTTTGATAATAAAATGTATAACCGTAAATACAAAGATTTACATCACCAAACTTCAAGAAACGTTTGCAAGAGTACGAGATGCAAGACCAACAGACGAAATAGAAATCCAATGTGTGATCGGTTTAGTGTTAGCGGGTTCATTCCGTGCTAGACTAGAAATTTGGAAGATCTACGGAATCATGACGGTTTAGGAATCGAAATATTTTCCGCAGCAATGTCATTGAAACGCTTTTTGTTTCTCTTACGATGCCTCAGGTTTGATAACATTACGGATAAAGCTCAAAGAAAAACCAGCACTCGCCTAGCACCGTTTTTGAACCGGTTTTATCAAATTGCCAAAACTATTATAACGTATCTGCATATACATACAACCATTGGCGAGGAACTAGTACCATTTAGAGGACGTTGTAGTTTCCAGCAAACCGGCTAAATACGGATTAAAAATTCAAACAATTTCAACAATTCCATATGAAATTTCTAATTTAGTTCGTTCAATTGAAGGTTCTGGATGGAATGAAACAGCTGATAATTGGTTTTGTAGCTTGCCATTAGCAGAATACTTATTGATAAAAAATCTTACTCTTGTTGGAACATTATGTAAAAATAAAAAAGAACTGCCCAAAGATTTCGTTGAAATCAAAACCCAAGAAAAGAACACCATCGTTTTTGGTTTTCAAACAAATGCCACAATTGTGTCATACATATGTATCGAGAAAGAATGAGAATGTAATTCTCATTTTAACAATGCACCACGATGCCAATATCGATGCAAGCACCTAGGCACTGAAGAAATGAAAAAACTGGAGATTATTACTAAGTATGTATAATCACACTAAAGCTGGTGTGGCTCCTATGGGTGGAATGAGTGAAACCTAGACGTCATCAAGAAGATGTAAACGGTGGCCATTAGTACTTATGTTTAGAATTCTAGATATAGTTGGAATCAATAGCCAAGCTATATTAAATATAAAAAATACAATGTTGCCAAAACATCGTCGCTCAAATATTGCTAAACTGAGTGGAATTTCCGAAAACGAACAAAGAGCCCAACCACCAGCAGGACATAATCGATACGTGGTAGGTCCAAGGCGAGAAGACATAAAGATTAAATGCTACTGGGCCAGATGCTTTCGAATTATGTGTAAGGAACACATGAAAAGTATTTGTAGTGAGTACCTGCAATTACTGCAATCTTCTAGTGGTAGTGAAGAGGTTTAATACTTCAACTCAGTTTAAAGAAATTATTATTGTTTTTACTGAAGTTAAAAGTTTAATTGTTCAAATAAATACTTACGAGTACATTATAAATTTTATTTCTTAAAAGTCTAGTTTCTTCTGTTTAGTACTATACGTATAACTATACGGCTTGCCATCTCTCTAATCATACCGTATCAGTCATTGTACAAATAAATGAAGAACATTTACAAATGGTTTTTCATTTACTGGTTTTAGGTGATTTTATAGTAGCAACTGCGATAGACTGCGTAATGGGCAGAGATATATACGGTGACATAGAAAAAACTACAATGCATAGCAACATGTGCTGGAGGACCAAGTAATAACAAAAACAGTTTCTATACACACATGTCCGATTGCTTTAACAACATTAAAAAATATGTTCCATAATTGTTCTTCATTATTTATTTCTGCGGAATACACTTCCCATTTCATAAATTCTCAAAATGAAAAATCGAGGGGATTAAAGTTGGGACTACGAGCCGGCCATAGGTCCGCCACGATCAATCCACCTGGCGCTCCGTCACGCATGTAGGACATTCTTCTTATAATATTCAATGGAACATCTTCTTTTCCAAATGTACGTTACGTTCTAATGAGGGTTTTCATCGCTCCAATAATCCATATTGTGAATATTCAAAATCCCATTGCGACGGAAACCGGCTTCATTGACAAACGAAATTAATGGCAGAAAATTTTGCCCTTTATTTTGCAACCACTAGCAAAATTGTAAACGCGGTAGGAAATCCTCTTCCAATAGGTGATGGATTTTTTAGAAATGAAATGGATGAAGAAGTTGTTCGTTGAGGACTTTTCTAACGGATTCATGATTGACACTCGGTACAGCTGCACTTATTATTCTGGTGCTTATTCTAGGATTGTTTTCTGTTATTTGCAAAATAGCTTCTTTATTTGCAACAGTACGACGAGTTCTGTTAACCCCAGATTCATATTTTGGTTTTTTAAAGCAACCATCTTCTCCCAAACGCCTATGGACGTCAATAAATGTCCTAACATTAGGAACTTGCCGTAATGGAAATCACTCTTGATAGATGGGTTGAATTTTGGAGGAATTTGAACGAACTTAGCCGTAACACATGATCATGCCGCTGTATTCCACAGAAGTAATAATAATCTTTATTCATCCAAGGATAAATAAAGATAATAAAATAAAATAAACTTACATTACATACATTTCCAGTTGTTGGAAGAGCATGGAATACAGCGAAGCTAGTGTTGCTTAGAAAAGGGAGGAAACCCATCGATAGACCTGACTCATTTAGACCCATATGTCTACTAGATGTGGAAAGAAAGTTATATGAACAGTTACTGCTAGACAGACCGAAAGAGGAACTAGAGAGAACGGGTAATCTCTTGAATAATCAGTATGGATTCCGAGAAGGCAGGCAAACAGCAGACACGGTGTCAAAAGCGCATTCAACGGCGCTTCTCGGCAGCTGATCCTCCAGGAGCTAAGAGGTAGGCATGTCAACGGAGGGCTAATCAGTATTATAGCGTTCTACCTCGCTGAAAGAGAAATAATACTGGAAGCAGAGGGAATAGAGAAGACCTTCCAAGTAAATAGTGAAGTTCCACAAGGTTCCGTCCTGGGTCCCACCTTTTGGAACGTAGTATATAATGAACTATTAGATATGAAACTACCAGACGGCGTTAAAATCGTAGGTTTTGCTGACGACATTGCCCTTGTAGTGGTCGCCAAAGGAGAACAGAACCTGATGGATGTAGCTGATACTTCGATTCTAAGAGTAACCATATGGATGACAAGGAAGGGACTGCAGATTGCCCCCGAAAAGACTGAAGCTGTGCTTCTTACAACAAAAAGGAAGATTGGGGACATTGAATTGGAGGTAGAGGCCCACAAAATACCCACCTGTCACGAAGCCAATCTGGGAGTATAGCTGGATACAAAATGTACATTTGCAGCCTATGCTAAACACGTAGTAACCAAAGCAGAAAAAACTATAGATGCTCTCTCTGGTCTGTTGTCCAACATCGGTGGTCCAGCAGCATCCAAAAGAAGACTGATGGCAGTGTCATAAACTCTATAGTGCTATACGCGGCGCCAATTTGGTACAAGGCGGTAAAGAACACAGAACTATGTGCAAAACTAACAAGGGTGCAGAGACTGACTAATATAAGAATTGCAAGTGCATATAGAACTACATATATCGGTAGAAGGAGTTGGTATAATCGCGGGAATACCACCGATTGAACTTCTAGTTGAGGAAAGAAGAGTCAGATACGATGGAGTGGGGAAAACTGCCGCTAGAGAAGCACTCTATGAAGGATGACAGGACAAGTCGAGAAATGGCAGATATGGAGCGTGGACAAGGAGGCTGATTCCAGAAGTCCGAAAATGGGTTGAAAGGCCATGTAATGAAACAGACTACTACCTTACCCAAGTTCTGTCGGGCCACGGTTGCTTCCGTAAATATCTGCATGATAGGCAAAGAGCCAATTCGGATCGGTAGGATTACTGTGGAGCCACGGATAATGTGGAACATACACTCGTTATTTCTCCTAGGTGGGAGCACGCAGGAGAACTATACCGGGGAGTCGGGAAGAAGGTTTCAATGAGACAACGATGATACGAAACCTAATGGCATCAGAAAAGCAATGGTACCTGGCGTGTAGAATAATACGATCGATCATACAGACCAAAGAACAAGAACAAAGATAAAAGGGACGGCACCACACTGATGTAATGCGAGAGCGAGTTCCGGTGTGGAAAAGCGATAATGCCGAAATGGGGAGAGGTTTTTAATAGTGAGTAGTAGTAACATACATAGACTGATCAATGGCAAAAACTAACTAAATGTCATCGTCATCGTACGTAGGTTTTATAAGTTGAATAAAGATTAAGTATATAAAATACAATTTTTCTCTCATGACGTCATGACTGGTTCATACTTGAAATAACGATATGCATATTACTCGTTGTTTAGCTTATGGCTGAAATACAGGCGCGATCAACATCAACAATTCTTCACAACATTTTTTTATTAATCAATTGCGTATACTACTGCAGCTAAAAAAAATTAGCGATACTATATTATGGTTGTATCTTTTAAGTATTAGGAAATTAAAGTAAATGTTCAAATGTAACAGCATAATCTCTAATTTCCTTGTATATGCACAATACTACTAATATTTAGACAGGTTTACTGTGATAGTTATTAAACATATTGACATGTAAATGCAGCATGGCGTTCTTCATTTACGACTTCACGCTTAGAGATTACATATTCGTTACATTTTGCAATTCAGGTTTGATCTTTAATCAATAGTCACTTTTTGGAAACATATTATTCTATTAGTTTATACCTAACCACAATACAAAGTGCCAAAACTATCTGCTTTCCGCAAAATTCATATACATGTACATATATCTAATCTAAATACCTCTCACTGATAAAACCCCGTAACACTTCAATGTTTTAACAAAATGTACATATTCGCTGTTTGTCGTAATTATGTAAATAAAATTATATCAGCGGGATAAACGTATAAAGTAGTTAATCAAAAACGTAGGAGTTTAACGTGTTATTACATCTATATGCATAATAATATTAAATTTACCACATATTTGATACAGTGTTGCCATATGCAACTGATAACTAATGATAAACAGTTATCTTGCAAACTTTTACCTACTAAAGCAAAATATTAACGTGTGTTATGGTATATAGAAATTCATCATCTTTATAATCAAGATTGAAGATGACCATTTAAAGGGTAATATTTTAACAGAAACATGGTAAAAATTGAGAAATGAATTTAATCAGTTTCCAAAATATAATCTGCAGCAGATTTCTTTGTATTGAATAGGACATGCAATGATAGATTACTCTGGAACTTTAATAGAAGAAACACAATTTTCCTATTGGCATCACAATAAAAATTAATACTATCTGCCTCTCCCTCTCTTCGCCTAAATATGTACTTCCATCTCGCTTTTTATCTGAGCTCAATCAAACGTAATATGCAGGCATACATCCATTAATTATCAGTGTACAAGATTGTCGGAACAGAAAATAATCATATACAAAACAACAGTAATTATATGTTGAAAAAATTGATCGAACTGTTTTATTGGTATAAAACAGACGAATGCAATAAAAATACTTAACAACGATACCCTTTTGCCATACTTTTCTAATTGGTACAATTGGTGCAAGTGATTTAGTATGTCCAAAACCAGTTACGGCAATTGCTCAATGTTACTTCAATTTTGTTGAACAAGCTTTCCTCCAAATTGTCCAAATTCTGAATTGAATTGCACGAATTTGCCCCGAAATATTTTCTTTTAATTTTTGTAGTGTTGTTGGTCGTTTTCTGAACACTAAACTTTTAAATAACGCCGCAGCCACTAATCCGCCGGGTTAAGATCGCGTGATGGTGGCGGCTATGAATTCGTAAAATGTCACCTTAACACAGGAACTTGAAAAATGGTTAAAAATTCTTTGACTGGTCGGAAAATATGCGGCGGTGCTCCATCTTGCATAAAAATGACGTTTTCAATTACGTGGCGTTTATATCCTTCACTAAGAATATCATGGACCTATTTCTTGCATTTAGGCAGTCTCTACACATATTATTCAAAACACAATGTTAAAATATGTATATCAAAGAAATCAGATATAAACATTACATTTACACCATACAATAAACAGACAGTTATTTACAAATTTAAAAACTAAGATTAAAAAAGATAATCAAAGTAATGTCGTATATAAATTAGAATGCAAAGACTGTAATAAATGTTACCTAGGGCAAACTAGACAGTATTTAAAATAACGACTGTATAATCATCCATACACTGTAACGCATAACATAACCGCGGAAACTGCTTTGTCTAAGCATTCTAAAGAATTACGACATAACTTTGATTTTAAAAATGTTAGGATTTTAAAAAAAGAAAATAGTTATAAAAATTAATTATTAATTATTTAATATATGAAATGATATACATTAAAAAAGAAAATAACGCGGTCAGTTTTAGAACAGATATAGAAAAATTAAGTATTATTTATAATAATTTAATCACGTAATCACGCCTGAATTTTATAAAATTAAGCTCTTGACTAGGTTTTTTTGCCATGTTTTTCCCTAGTTCTTGAACAGAATTGTTAGAGCTTGACAAAAAAATACATTGATATAATAATCCAATATATCACTGAATTTCCTTGTCTGTAGATAATTTTGTTAATAGGCATGGCTAATTATTTATTTATAATTTGACACGAACCAAATGTCAATTTTATTCCACTGACGAAGTTGTAACGAAAACCAGATTATATATATTGTAAAGGTTTTGGAACTAATTTGATCTTTGTTCAAATTGCAGTGTTATAATTGACCTAAAAAAGTGGAAAAACTATCTGGATAATAAGTTAAAAAAGGTCCTAAAAATACATATATTAAAATATGTATGGAAGAATTTATAAGTACAACAATGTAGACGCAACTCTAACTGTGAAAAAGCTTCATTCCATCATAACATTATGAATTTATGTATATATGTACATACTTCTGTAACACATAAAGTGTTGATTCTGCCTAATTTGGGAATTTTAAATAGAGAGGCTATTGGCACACTACGGAAAGTACTAGTTTCAAACAGAATAAAAGATTAGAGGCTATGTTGTCGATGAAAGTCTTTAGTATAGTCATCTAAAATGTAGTTTTAGTTGGTTGAGGAGTTTATTGGTGACTTGGGAATATACCAATACAATAGTATAGGAAGCGGGTTACGTAATAGAACGTGTAGTATTATTAATAGCCGTTTGATTAATAAGGCCTTTAGCAGACGCAGTTCCCTTTAGTTCAGGCAGACAAACCATCTTTATCGTATGCGTACGTTATTTTGAGATGATATTATTCACACAAAGTAACCTCGAAATATCAATATCTCCGTTTTGTAAATTCATAAAGGAAGCCGACGTTCTATCTCTATTTTAAAACTAAAAAAAAACAGTTAATAATTGTACATGTTATATACTACAGCACTAACATAAGATATAACACAACCACAACCATACAAGGTAGTAAAAAATATCGACACATTTTGAGACAACGAAATCACAGAATAACCAGAAGGGACATGAGCCGGTCATGGAATTTATGCGCAGAATCGCAAATCGCCATTTCCTAAACACCAGTGTTTACGTTTTGAGTAGTTAGATTGTAATACTTATTGCCGCAGTTGTTTTGAATTTAATCTAAATTATTGATGTTTTGAACGTTTGAATTTGTACGGATTTCTATTTTAGTTTAGAATTACCACATAGTCTGTAAGTTGTGTAATAAAATACCACAATGACTGTAACGAGAACTGGTCACCGATGGTTAGTGTTTGATTGTCCAAGAATGATACAGAAAAGAGGGGTACAGCTTCTCTCTGCGC
>SMLS01037879.1:0-40856 GCA_004785975.1 Popillia japonica | reverse complement strand
CATATAAATTATATAAACACACTTAATAATACAAATTAAAATTCTCCGTATATCATAAATCTATGCACCTTAGGTAGTTTGTGGTGAATGCGGAATCCATCGCGAACTCAATTGCAATGTTATTAACTACAATAGATTACCATCGTGCGTGGTTGACGTTCTACCACCTAATACGTTAACATACTATGTAATGCTGCTTCAATTATTAGTCGTTAAAATACGGCCAAAGTTAATTATGTCATTTGCTTAAAGTCATTAAAATAATGCCAAAGTCATTGTTGGATTATTATCAATATGCCTTGCAATAATTATGAAATTCTTGCAAAGTAAATAAACGTATTCATATTATGATAATATGTAATTTATCATGTGTCGTGTTCGTTATTACATGCAGTCGTTGGTATAACAGATGATTTGACAGCCTTCCACGTATTACTGCAACAAGTGTTGTAATTTTTTAAAATTGCGTCTATGATCCATACAGCAACAGCGTAAAGAGAGAATGATACAAACAAACTGGTTCAAAGTCGCAAAATCATATCTTTTCGATAATGCAAAATGTGGCAACATTTTCCAATGATTCAAACACTTATCCCAAAACAGAACTACATACGTGATCAAAACTAATAAATCAATAATAATTCTCATTATTCGTAGTATACTTTATTGGTAGTTATTATAGGTTTAGTTTATATGTACAGGTATAAAAAAAATGAATTCAAAATAAAAACGAAATCTAATGTAAGAAAATGTGAATACTAGAGGAATCACTAGCTGTATCAAAAACATCAAACAATAAAGAATCATGCAGCATTGTGCACATACCCTCATATTTTTGGAACAGTGTGTGGCTTTAAGGTTGTTGGGTACAAAAAAAAATTTTTTTATTACTAATTTTTTCATGTGCAATGGAATGTAAACATACTTCTAGTATGTTACAAGGAATAAAATAAAAGGGTAAAAAGAAAAATAATGACTATAGGATGACTTACGACTTAAAAAAGTCAACATTTTATTTCAATTCCAGAGCGAGCCATTGACAATGGTCCGATGGAAGTGAGATTTTAAATATTCATGTATAAGATATAGGTACGTCTATTGCATTACATTGATCAAAAAAGAAATTATTTATGAAAATAAAAAATTTTGAAAGCCGCACAGAAAGTGAACTTAACCTAACTGCTGTTTCCAAAACATTTTATTTCCATAAATAATTTCTTTTTTGATTAAATAGCAATGTAATGCAATAGACGTATATCTTATACATGAATATTTAAAATCTCACTTCCATCGGACCATTGTCAATGGCTCTGGAATTGAAATAAAATGTTGACTTTTTTAAGTCGTAAGTCATCCTATAGTCATTATTTTTCGTTTTACCCTTTTATTTTATTCCTTGTAACCTACTAGAAGTATGTTTACATTCTATGGTACATGAAAAACTCAGTAATAAAAGAGTTTTTTTGTACCCAACAACCTTAAGTCCAAGATGGTGCTTATGGTTACATACGCAACATTAATATAGTGATTAAAGACAAAGATATGCCCTGCTGCAAAATATTCCGCGACTTGCCTACGAAGACATTACTTGCGCAATTTGAACCTGTCCAACCCAATCTCTTGGCAAAGAGGAAAGCGATGATGAGCAGCATTGGAATGAAACGAAACACAGTTATTCAGTCAAGAAAGTTAGTGGGCCATCTCCCAATCCTAGAAGAACTATACAAGTTAACAAAAGTTTGACTTCGACAAGCAATTTAAAATAATCTTCCAGGACAGTCCGACGTTGTCTCTCGATAAGTGTGGAAGATATAAGATTTTGGTGGCATTGGATATAAGTCCAACATTTTTTCATACAATTGAATCATGTGTCTATGAATATTTGAAAATGTGATCAAAGGAAAGCATATACATCTTCTCAAACGTTCAACTAGTATTAAAGGCTCTAGAGACATGCATCTTTGGGTTACAGCTAATTTCGAAGGGGCTGGTTAATGTCAAAGCTCTAACTCAACAAAATCCAGTTGTACTCATACGAACACCAGGTTCCTGCATATGCGAGAGCAACTACACTGCCGATTGTCTCATAAAGAAAAGGTGTGCCGGAAGGCCTTTTTGTTGCAACATCCCAAAACTTATCACAGCTTTATTTACCTGCCATAGTTCTCTAAGGTGTCAGTTCAAGAATATGGACAAGGTAAATAGCAATAATTGCAGATTCTGGATTCAACACAGCGGAATGATGGAATGCATTAGTTCTAGCGGCATGGAGATCGACAAAGATGCAACTTACAACAAATGCGCTTACAGCCAGCTAATGTCAGAGCTATAGCTTTCAAAAACATGTTAAAATTTATCAAAATTTTAGAATGAAGGGACAACAAAATTCAGGCAATTCACAATCAATCTCAGTAATTGCAGTGAAGTCAGGAAATAAGTTCCTTATCAACCCACGGTTAATCTCATCTTTTATGTACTGTACACTCTTTGTTTATTTCTGATTATCTTCGTATATTTCTTTAGAATTGTTACGTATCCAGTTATAATGCATTCACATCGAAGTACGTCATGTTCCAAAACAAAAAAAAGAATGTGATACATGCAATAGATGAAGCACTGTGTAAGATAACAATTAGGTGGGGATGACAACATGTCTAATAGGAAAAAACTGTAAAGATGTCATTTTTGAACTGCATATTGACTGAGATATTATTTTAAAAAAGTATTAAAAATGGCAGAATATTTCCAACTGTACCTATATGACGTTTCCACTACAATCCGGCCAAGAAGCTTCTTCAGAGCGACTACAATTCCACCAGGAATGTATGGTCCTATATATATATATATATCTATATGACAGAGCTATTAAGAATTAGCTTTTATATGTAAAGCATAGATTTTGATTTCTGTATTCTACCTGAAAATTGTAGAATAATCTCCAGAAGAAGAGAGACGAGGCAAACTATACAAAACCACCTATCAATATACAACTCATACATACATTTCTACAGACAGGGTAGGTATACATGCCTAACAGGTATACATACAAAAGTAGTTCAGCAATGGGTACAGAATACACTTGCATAGACGAATAAGTGTGCAATTGTTGAATGTAATGAGGTGGCGAGGGGAGACACGCTCTGGTGACTCGTGGGGAGCAATGCCTCCTGAAGATAACTATCGGCCATCTTAGAGCGCACGCACCGCTAGCAGAGCGTCTTATCCTTCTATAGTGTCTACCGGAAGCAATCGTGAACAGGTGCCCGACGAACGTAGCGATCTCTTTCGTTCGAGTATTACTAATGCAAGTATGGTACATCCACTTGTATTATTCGACCTACTAATAGTGATATTGCAGTGATCTCGATGCTCAAGCAAGGGAGAAACCTGATGTGCTAAATTTGTATTTTTTCTATTTTTACACCTTTTCGCATTATTATCTTCTAAAATATTTCAGTTTAGTATCAATAATAATAAAGATTTCAATAAACTACATAATTATATATGTGATTCATAGCAACAATGTTAAGAAGGAAAACAGGGTATTACACGCTATGTAATACACATTTCTAATTATAACTGTTGGTAGCCAATTTATGATGATCTATTCAGACAATTTCCCACCAGGAATTTAGTATTTGTAAAGGAACAATCTGCCGTCCTCAATGCGGTCTATTGTCGATTTAAGTGTGTAAATAAGTGTCATTTGACATACCGTTAGAGCTAGGTAACAAGTTGATAAATTTCCATAAAATTGCAGACAATATCTGCATTTTACTTGTTTGATCCGATGCATATATCCGGGTTTACGTGACCTCTAAAAGGTATATAACACATACAATGACAGTTATATGTGCAGATATAATGGATTTCACAAATATAATTAAATTTAGGTTACCTATAACAATGGTTTAATAAAATTAAGCAAGTATTCCAGCATCTATGCTTGTATCATTACCTATAGGTATATCTAAAAGTATTGATCAAAATAATTACTTAAACCTTAAATATTTGATTGTATTTTATTGCCGAAGAGTTGTACGATTGAGGTAGGTACCTTTCTTCACTACTATAGGTACTTGTTGATCTATTAGAATTATCTAATTCTATTAGAATCCAATATTTATTAATGCATCCTAGGATTGATTTGAATTCCATTGAGAAGCTTTCTCTACAAAATATATATGTACCGATGGTTTTGGTAGTACTTACGTTAGTAGATAACACCAACATCTTCATCTGGTTTACTTATCAATCTTATACAGAGTGTCCTATGACATGAATGCCAAAACCTAAGAATGTGTTATTGAGGCAATTTCAAGTCAGAAGTGTCTTATCAACATGTGACAGAAACTCTGTCGTAACTGCAGATTCTGCAATGAGGAAGAAGAAACCTCAGTCCATGTGCTCTGCCATTCCGAAGGCCTGGCAAGGAGAAAGTTTCTAACGTTGGGCACAGAGAACCCCACAGCGCACAGCTACACAAGGGAGCCGCTCTCAAGGACGCAAAGCCTCATAAAGACAGCAAAGTTAGAGGGCGCCTTCTAGGCTCAATGGGGACCACAATAGACCTGAAAGGTCGCGGTGAAAGGGGCCTTGGTGCCACCCCTACCCTAATCTATCTATTTATCTATCTGTCATAACTGACCTACTTACATGCATTTGACCCCCACTAATCCAAACATTACGTGCGGGCGGTGATTTTGTTGTTATTAATAAGTCGGTGTGGTACTGAGTCATCATTTATTATCCATTATCACATAAAACGTCAAATAAGTTAATTTAGCCCGTCGTTGTCTCCTAAAAGTAGGTTCACTTTTTCGAATGAAGAATACGCCGATATTCACTTTATTTATGGATTGTCTAATAGTAGTGCGAAAAAGCGGCAGTTCGTGAATATCGTCGACGATTTCTCACTCGTGAAGTGCCGTGTACAACTGTTTTTAGCAATGTCCATCGATGTTTAAGAGAAACAGATAAATTTTCTGCAGCTACTTCTGAATGTCCCGTTCAACAGGAACTCATTCAAGAAGAACTGGTAGACGATCAGCCTTCTACTAGTGTCCGAAGAATAGCCAACACACATAAGGCGAGTCGCATGAGAGTATGGAGAACTCTACACAACTTCGGATTGTACCCGTATCACGACTTAATTGTTCAAGCTTTAAAACCTACGCATCAAGACTTTTGAGTTACTTGCTGGTTATTAAGAAGTCGAAGGTGTGTACTCATTTCCATTTATGCGTATGAACTTGGAAATATACAAAAATTAGTGAACATCTGTCATTTTCCTTGCGTATTTATTCATTGGCGTCGGTTTACTTTCTTGCTTTTCCATGGTATATTTTACCCCATTGCCGTAATTTATTTTAAACAAAAAGTCTATTTGAAGGCTATTTAATCTCATACTTGGCGATTCCTGTACGTTAGCATTATTCCAATTTTATAAAATATGTATGTTATCTACAAATAAAACTTAGTTTTTAGGTTATAATGCGTCTTAGTTTTGACTTTCTTTTGGAAGCATATTTTCGAAGTGGAAAAAACGATCCAAATGGTGAATGGAAATATTCAACACGATCATGTATTGATGACTTAACCACCGAATTTGAGGACAGTATAACGTTTTAGAAATACGGGCAGTGTTTGCAAAGGGAAAAGCTCTGGCCGTAGGACGGTTCTTAATGAGGAAGTAGTTCAAGATATTCTAGCTCTTCATAATCAGAGACCGCCAAAGCCATTAAGACAACTGGCTGAACAAACAAGTATACATAATCATTTTTTCTAGTTATTTCACATAATGTATGTTGAATCTAATTAAATACATTTATTTTTACGCGTATCTTCGGGTATGGTTCGTGTGACAAAGTGGTGAAAACTAAATTACATTATCACCCATATGAAATATTGGTTGCCAGTGCTAGAATAGATAGCGTATAAATTATTGTCAATGCAAATTTAAGGAATGACGAGCTGCTACATTTATCCTTTTTTTCCGATCATTCATTTATCGGGATATGTAAACTCACAAAATTATAGAATATGATCAGGTGAGAATCCTCACGTCTACCACGAGACACAGCTACATTCTCTGAAAATTGGTGTTTGGGGTGCTATGTCACGAAGGAGAATTGTTGGGCGAATATTTTTTGAAGAAACAATTACAGCTGCAAATTATCGTGAAATTCTAAATACGTTTATAGAACAATTACACGATGATGAAATAACGAGAAGTTTCTTTCAACAGGATGACACACTGTAAGACAGACTATTCATTATTTAGAACAATTTTATGACAATCGGCTTATTAGCATTAACAGATGGCTTCCAAGATTTCCAAATCTTACCCCATTAGATTTTTTTCTGTTTGGTTATTTGAAGAATAAAATATTTAGCAATCGGTTGCACACATTAGACGAACTAGGCAAAATTGGACCAGAAATCTTGTAGAATGTATTAGAAGGTATGGAAAGAAGAATCGACACATGTTTACTTAATAATAGAGGTCATATTGATCATAATTTGTAAATTAAATTTATTTTATTGTTAACCTTACTGTTAAGTACTATCTACTATATTCAAAAAATAATTATAAAATATATCTTTACATTTGGTTTCTACACTAAATAATTTTTTCTCTACATTTTTTTCAAATTTCATCCTGACTAATTCAAATATTGACATGTAATATATCTGCTTGTTTATTATTTAATATACTTTTTCCCATAAAATACATAAATACTTTATTTTTTGATGATGCAACTCAAACGAATTTGTATAGTTGTGGTCTATTACAACTAATTTATGAATCACTGGTTGTTAGTGTTAATTTCCTTGATACAGTTTTCTGCAGTAACAATGTTAGGAATGGAAACTTGCATTTTAACGAATAACAAATAGGTATGCATATATGTATATGCGTCACAGCTCTTTCATGTAAAATAAAATGCAACCGCGCAAAATCAAACAATTTTTCTAGTTACATGATCAAATATTTTACATTGACTAGAACTTGTCTGTTCACTTTAATACAAATTTAATTCCGTATTTACATCTCCTCTTCAAAATTAACGCACCACTTACATTTTCGGACTTATTTTTATTATTTAAGAAAATTTTGACCAAATAAAAGCGTTTACTGTTGGAAATCTTAGGTGGCTTATGTCAAGTAGTTGTTGTTATCAGATTTCTATTGTATTTATGTAATTTAACTAAGTTAAAAGGTTAAGTAATTTGTTGACTTTATTTTTTCAGTTTGATAAGTGTATTGCTTAAAGTTGCTGTTTAAGCGTTGGTTATTTTTGTGAGTGGATTAGTTCGCTAGATCAAAATTTAACAATTTAGTTACCTATTCAAAGATGGATCGAGCACATCATTTAAGCAATGATGAATGTGTTAAAGCTTCAACTTTGCTAGAAGAGGGAAACACTATGCGTTATGTGGCCAATTTATTAGGTGTTCATCATTCAACAATTAGTCGAATGAATAGAAGATCTAGGGAAACCGGAACACACCATAGAAGACTTGGCCAGGGCAGCAAAGGGGCTACAAGTCAAATTGATAAGCGCTTTCTCCGACAACAGGTGTTACGAAACAGAGAGTGTACAAGTAAAGAGCTAAGTAATCAACTTGAAACTGTCAGAAATGTTAGAATTTCTGCTTTAACCGTCAGAACGAGGTTAAAGGAAACTGGATTGGTTAGTAGAAGGCCTGCTACTGCACCACTACTTACTGCAGATCACAGATCACGTAGATTAAAATTCGGTAAAGATCATGTGCAGTGGACTATCGAGGACGGGAAGAGAGTTTTGTTCACAGATGAAACTAGAGTAAGCCTAAAATCTCAAGATGGCCACGATAGAGTATGGCGGAGACCTGGAGAAAGATTTTATGACTTGTATCTCTTCAAGGGAGCCATTTGGTGGTGGTTCGAAGATGTTTTGGGGTGGAATATGTTTCGAGACACGCACAGAATTGGTTCCTATACGTCCGCAGTCTATGAATGCAGAATTCTATCTGGAAAACATTATTCAAGACCACGTGATGCCGTTTGCGCCATTTATAGGGAATACCTTTATTTTCATGCAAGATAATGCAAGACCTCACAACCCAAGGAGTGTGTTAGATTACTTAAATGAAGTCAATATTTAAATCTTGGAGTGGTCACCGCGCAGTCCTTATTTAAATCCGATAGAGCATGTTTGGGACGCTGTAAAAAGATTAGTTTGACGTCATGTACCTGCCCCAATAAGCCTACAAGAGTTGGAACGTGCTGTCCTCTTAGAATGGGAAAACATTCCCCAAGAAATCATCCAGAACTTAATAACAACCTTACCCCGACGATTGCAAGCGGTTATAAGAGCTCGAGGAAGTGTTACGAAGTATTAGTTTTCATGTTTTTTGTTAGTTTGAACACTTTCTTAGTTTGCAAAGTTACAAAGAGACTTTTATAATTTTTAAGTTTTTGTACTTGATCGCCAAATGTTTTGTATTGCTTCAAATTTTAATTAGAAATAAATGTTCTGCGATGCAATATTGCTTAATTATCTTCATGTATATTTTCGTAACACTAAATTTAAATAATGAGTGCAATAGTAAAGAGATAATTAAAAAAATTATAGTGGTGTGTTAATTTTGAACACGAGTTTATATATTTTCTGTACACACTTGTACCACTAAATATTGTTTTTTTTTTAAGAAGAAAAGGGAAAGGTATTTCCTCTTCCTACATCTGCTACATCTCTTACTGAAGAACTACATATGTACACATACATATATACCTAATACTGATCAATCTATACATAAGCTGTGTTGAAGTCTTCCGGGTGTTGTCGCATAGATAAGTTTTCACTTGAGGTTCCGCTGATCGTGCTATCACAGCAAGCGGTCGTGAAAACCTACGCTGAACTATTATGCATATCTGTCTTTTTTGCTACGTTTTTCCAATGTGTATTTGAACTACGTCACGCCTCTATATACGCTGTGTTCAAGATAAGAATTTGCATGGGAACCTAGAGAAGCGACAAAGCAAAAAATAGAAATATATACAAAGTAGTTTAAGTCGTATAATAACATTTTACTTGATGTTTATGTCATTATTATATAACTTATTTTTTGAGATATTCAGAAAAATGTGTTTATTTAAATATCTATTTTTTTTAACTTCACAACTAAAAATAAATACATATGTAGTTAACGTAATAGTAGTAATAGTATTGGAGATCAGTGGCACAACAAAATAGTAGATAATTTAAGGCCGACAATTAGGTTTCAGCAAATAACAATAAATAAAAAGTACACCCAGTATCTCATAATATGTTTTATAAGGAATTTAACCCTTCGACCGTGTGGTGGGGTATGACATACCCCAATCGTTACTGTTTGCAGTTGCCATTTTTTTATAAGTTGGACTACTGCACCATAAATGGCAGTAGCTATTCATTATGACGTTTAAAGTGATTCGCTAACGAACAGTTCAGTATATTGTGAAGTGTTAAGAAGTTATAATGTTGTGAAATCGCTTAGGGTATCCGATACACCCATCATAACTTTTGTATTTCATAACATTTTTGTATTCTGTTTTCTCTGCCGTATTTTTGAAAGCATCATTATTTGTTTCGCAAAGTTTAATGTTAATTTAGTCTTTTTTATATATTTTTGCGTTACAATAAGTAAACTATACTTTCTGAATACCTGAAATATTGAATTTTACAAACCTTTCCTATATAATGCTTTTGATAAGTTCAAATAAAGTAGCGTATCTTTTATTGTTTTTTTACGCCCCAAAGGTAATAAAAACATTTAAAAAAGACTAAAAATGCAACAGAAATATACATTTGCATTTTTTTAAATGGGCTATATCATATCCCATCACACGGTTCTTGGAACATATTTTTACCACACGGTCGAAGTTCTCGTTTTTGTTAGTCTGTACTGTAACAATTCTGTGAATGCTCAGGTAATATACCTTAATGAATTAGGTACCTTCTACTAACCACATTACCACACTACCAATTTTACGAGAACCGAAACGATTTACTTGGGAATTGTATTTGAACATTGTATTGGAACATTGCTTTCTGACCAATTGATAAAACATACAATAATCTTTGATGATATCTCGAATAGATTTAAAAGTCATGACTACAGAATTTGTGACGGCAAAATTACAAAAATTTGATTGGATCAGTGATGTATCATATTAAGGTTGTTGTTGTTTTTAATCTAAGTATAAAAGCTATAGGAACTGAGTTGACTCGATTTTTGTTGTTTAACAAAGTAACCCACAACGCATTAGTATGCCCTATATCTATACAAAACCGGTGATAAAATTATCGGAGAAGAGTATTGTTGGATGCAGCATATAAATTAATGGCGTGTATAATTCGCAATAGACTGATTACGTACCAAAATCAGGCGATTGGTAAATATCAAAAGGGTTTTAAGGAAGGACGGGGCACTGGAGACCAACTCTTTTCATTAAAAATGATCTAGCAGAATAGTTGTGAACGAAATCTGGATTTGTATATGCTGGTTGTAGAATTTCCCCAAGCGTATGATACAATAGTTAGGGAGAAGCTATATGAGGCTTTAGGAAAACTTGACGTGGCAGCTAAACTTAACCGTGACGACTCCGACGAGGACAAATAGCAAAATCCGGGTGGATGAACAGGTAACAGAAAGTATTACTGGAAGTAAAGTGTACGGCAAGGGGACCCGTGTCAAGTCAACAACCTGACTGCTAAAGTTTTAGAAAAGGTCCTAACTGCTCAATGAACGTAGTTTATATGATGATTGAGGAACGGCTAACATCAAACATAACGTATAATCGCTACAACCATAATATAATTGTAATTTGGATTTGTTTTGTGCCTTTTCTATCCATTAATGCAAAATATCAGATAACGAAGAATTTTTGACAGTAGTTGAAGTTTCGTCTGATGATGACAGTATTTATGAATTTGACGTTTTTTTTTTCGATTGGTCGACTGAATGCCTTCTGACTGCTTCGGGCACATTTCAAATGTGATCACTATTACCATCTATTACCAATCAGCTGATCGGTCACAGCACTGGTCAAACTTTATACTGAACGATTCACGGCGGTTAAACTGCTCACTTGACAGAGTCTTCTAGTATTCTACTAGCAATACTGAGGGAGAGTGGCATCGAGCCTAAAGCCAGAAACACATTGTTCTGATGTGTTGTGTTGTGTTGTGTTGCATCGTGATGGAATGCAACGTCACATCGATCAAACACCCTACTTCTCATTGCAGCGTGCACACTTATCTGACGTGTTGTGTTGGGTCGCGTTAATGTGTGTTGTGTCGTGATGAAATCCGAGCAGGCCAGATTTTCATCAGAAGCCGACACAAGCGTCAAGGCGACAGGAGCGAAGTTAATATAAAAACCTTATAAAAACTAGAGAAATGGGCGAAATTGTACTAATTGAGAACGTGTGAAATCATGAATGTTTATTTAATATAAAATCTCTGAATTACCGGAATCAATATAGGTGCTTAAAGTGTGGTATTCACCAGACATTTCTCTATTTTCGTTGATTTCATGAATCAATACTTTTCTTTTTTTGGGTACTGCATTGCAACAAATTACAGCCGCAGCGCATTCTTCTATTTCTTTTTCGAATTCGTCTAACGAGCTGGACGCCATGGAGTATTTGACATATTATGTAAATATTATCGCATCACAACACGACACAACACAACACATCAGAACAATGTGTTTCTGCCTTAATCGAATGATTTATCAACGGCGATATCAGATAGTTACATATGCTGATAATATGACCATAATCCCAGAGTGTCATCAAGGATTGTCGATTTCAGTAATTTCTGCAATTTATGGATACTACGAGAGGACGTTCTTAATCGTAGAATACTTGCAACTTCTTCAAAATTCATAAATTAATATCGCTTTAGAAATATGTACTAAAATCCTATATTCATGTTCAATTACTCAACCACGGTTTCGTTAATTTTTACTTTTGCATTATTTCATAAATTAAGTATTAGACGAAATTGTTAATTCAGATGTGAAAAATATATTCGGCGATCGAGAGTGATTGTCCGTGCTGCTTCCATGACATAAGCCGAACATGGCAAATTGCCGCTCACCTGACATTATTTTCATTAGCGTAACAATTCGTTTAAATGTATTGCTATTGTCACAGCTTCCTTCAGTTCGTCTAATGTGTGCAACCGATTGCTAAATATTTTATTCTTTAATTAACCAAACAGAAAAAAATCTAATGGAGTAAGATCTGGAGATGTTGGGGGGCATCTATTAATGCTAGTAAGCAGATTGCAATAAAATTGTTCTAGATACCTAATGAATAGTCTGTCTTGCAGTGTGGGGAGCAGCATTATCCTGTTCAAAGAATCCTGTCGTTATCTCATCATCGTGCAATTGTACTATAAACGTATTTCGATAATTTGCAGTTGTAATTGTTTCTTCAAAAAATATCGGTCCGATAATTGTCCTTCGCATAGCAACCCAAACACCTATTTTCAGAGGGTGTAGCTGTGTCTCGTGAGGATTGTCAGCTGAACATATTCATTTGTTCAGATCCATTTTGTGATTTTACATATCCCGGCAAATGAAACCGTGCTTCATCGGAAAAAAAAATAAATGTAGCAGCTCGTCATTCCTTATATTTGCATTGAACCATTGACAATAATCTATACGCTATCTATTCTGGCACTGGCAACCAATATTTCATATGGGTGACAATGTAATTGAGTTTTCACCACTTTGTCACACGAACCATACCCGAAGATACGCGTAAAAAGAAATGTGTTTAATTAGATTCAACATACTTACATTATGTGAAATAACTAGACAAAATGATTATGTATACATACTTGTTTGTTCAGCCAGTTGTCTTAATGGCTTTCGGGGACTCTGATTAAGAAGAGCTCGAATATTTTGAACTACTTCCTCATTAAGAACCGAAAAATGACAGATGTTAACTAATTTTTGTATATTGCTAAGTTCATACGCCTAAATAGAAATAAGTACACACTTATCGACTTGGGAAATTAGTTTTTTACAGACAATCTTTCTCGATCGCTCGATAGATGTATTAAAACATTTATTCTTAAAATAAGGTAGAATAAACATACATACTTCTAATTACCACACTTTCTTTTTTTATAAAAACCATTATTTCTTTCTGATAAATTATATGTAGTTTTATCTTGATTTCATCAAGTGCATCTAGCGTAACAGATTTAGTAGACTTTAACGAGATTTTAGATTTCTTAAAAAGCAGTACGAGTAACCATTTATAAATTGCAATTACTTATTTCTAATGTCTAGACAGTTATAATTAAATCACATATAATTGAATGTATCGTTAATCGATTAAAATGTTACGTATTCCGCCAACCGAAACCACGCGAAGTCGAGATCATCCAAGACAAACCATTTCCAGACATGTGTATTTCTCCACTCATAAATTTACGGATACGTTTTAAGAATACCATAAAGAAAAAATATGAATGCGTAAAAAGTTGAGCACCTGAACTGCTATCAGTGCACTGCGGCTGATGGCTTGGCGTGGTGTTACTCTTGGTTTGTCATGCGAAACACCCTCCTGTTGAATGGAAAAAGGGCATTTTAGTCTATTAGAACGGGATATTTAACGACGGGTGCTTTCCATTACAAATGCTGAGTGTTTCGATAAACATTGGCTTAGAATAAAAAAAAACACATCTATGATTGCGTGTAATAGGGGTATTACTTATGAGGGCTGTATTTAATTCGAGTTTACTTTACGATAACATGAATTATCTAAAGTTAAAATAACAGCAATTAACTACAAAGGTATAAATAATGGTCATTTAAGATTACACCTTCTGACTTTATATATTTTGTTTTCTGATTTTTCATTTTTATGCCAAATTATCTTAAGAAGAGTAATAACTTTCCTAAATGAACTTGTTTAATTACACTTTTGAATTATACACAGAAATGTCGGTTAATTAAACTAGAGACGAAAATTGTGTATGTAATGCAATTGTGCGTTTCGTATATTCTAGCGAACTTAATACGGATTATATTCTATTATATTTATATACCTTTCACAGTATTGTTATATAGATGTATACTTTATAGAATATACATATATTACTCATTCAGATATAACCATCAGAATATTAGGTACAAAATTAAACCAAATGTCGCAATATGTCAAAACATTAACATTTTCCATGGAACATGGATTAGTTACGGTCGAAGGCGAATCAACAAAATCCTTTATTTCCGAACCAATGAACGCCGACACTTTAATTTATTCAATTTGCGACAATATCGTCACCGTTATTTCCCCCCAATCTGATGACTGTATAATTGAATTATTTACGAATAACGTTAGGAAGAATGAAAATCACGATTTCCTGCCGCCTTATCCGCCACTTCCACACTAAATCTCCCGTTCGCATTATTAAATCCTCATTACCGAAGACATGCTGGAGGAAGCTGATCTAGTTTTTATGTCGTTCTTCGTAGTCGACTCTTCCGCTACGAGGCAATAGCAAGAGCTGCGGACCAGACAAAGATAGCGTATCTAAAAATTAAACTGTTTTCGGATTATATGAACGGGCATAAAAAATTGTTGAACTTGCCACGGTTGATGTTTCCGGGTATTGTGTTGTTTAGAATTCTAAATTTAAAATTCATTGTTGTAACCTCCGAAGTTTGTTCCGATATTAAACACTACTGTAGAAAAGCACTCGCGTATTTAGTTTATCGAAACGAAGTATCGAAATCTAAATGAGCTTAAAAAAGATGTTCTGGTTTTGATTTCGTTAACTTTTCCTACAGAAGTATTGCACAAAATAGTTAGTGGTTATTTCATTTAGATGATATAGTTCTTATCAAATAAGATACTTTTTAATAATTTATAAATCTGTATCTCCGCACATTTATTATATTTTAAGTTGAATGTCTTCTTTTTGAGAGAGAATACCGACAGTTTTTTGAAAACGACCCGCCTCTAATATTTCAGAACAGTTTGACATATGAATTACATTTCTAGCGTTTACAACTGTGACCCTACGAGTATCCCATCAGCAATTTTCAATGTAACGACCCATCGTATCATACGTCAAATGAAAGTTTATTTTATTAAGATTACGGTGACGTACTATTGGTTCACTTTTTGTTTAATTTATCATCGAAAACTGATTAGTTTTGCTTCAGTGAGTCACTAAATCTTTAATATGACAATAACAATAAAAAAAGTATAATTAAAACAATAGCAAATAACAATGTTCACAATAACTGGTCAAAATGAGCAACATTATTCTCGATGCAGTATGAAAGCCAGTTTTGAAATTCTTGTCTCACTTTTTCAGAAGTTCCTCTTGGGATATTTCTACACACGTCAATAATTCCTTGACGTAAATCATTTAATCTATTGGTTGAGTTAATAATTGTTGCTAATAGTTGTAGCATACCAGGCTAGTAACGAATCTAAATAATTCTTTAAATCTTTTACAAAGTGTAATTGAGAATCCTAAATTATCTGTGAAGAAATGTGCAACTACATAATTTAGGATTACGTAAATCAACAGTACATAAAATAGTAAAAACAAACAAGTATACTCCATATAAACCAGATATGTCCACACTTTGCAAGAACGAGATTATGACCAGCGTTTAGAGTTTTCCTTCATGGTACAAGGTGAAATAGAAACAGACAGAACATTCACTAAAAAGATATTATTTACCGATGAAGCGACATTCACCACAAATGGTGTAGTTTATTCACTAAACTGTCGTGGGTGGTCTCAAGAGAATCCACATTTCAGAATGGAGTGTAAAACCCAATATTCACAAAAGTTAAATCTTTGGTGCTGAATTTTGGATAGAAAAGTGATTGGGCCGTGTTTTTTTCAGCAGAGTCTAAATACTGAAAGGTATTTAGCATTTTTGACTGAATTAGAACTGAATTTGACAATCGTACCTTTACAAACAAGACGTTCTTTGTGGTTTACAGGACGGAATTCGGGAGGCGGTAACGCAATTAAATAATAATCCCAATTTGCTGCAAAACGTCGTCTGGGACGATTGTAGACGTACAAATTTATGTATTGAGGGAGAGGGGCATGATATACGAGTGATGTTTGTTTAAAACATTGTTTGTACTATCAAGTATTAAAGAGTATTTTTGTTGTTTACAGGGTTTATTTGTTTTGACGAGTAAATGAGTTTTAAGTAAAGCATAAACTTTTATAAAGAGTAAATTTTTTTTTTGAAAAATAAACAATAAAAACGTTTTCCATTTGTTGCAAACTTTGCTGGACACGTTGTATGTACATATACCTGCCTATGTCTTCCTCAAAATCTAAGGGGTGTCCACGATATACAAAGCATGCTTTTAAGGGATGATAGCTACAACGATTTAGAAACAAAAACATATAATACACCTTGAGTCTATCTGTAAGCGTAAACAAGAAAAAAAAAATATTTCTAAAAAACCTTATTTGGTCAAACTGTACAAGAAAAGTCATCCATATTGCTTCTTAAATAACCAAAAAACCATATTAAAAATTTTGAGTTGAAAATAACTGAAAACAGTGACGAAAACGAATTATTTAATACTTTGAAATTGAAGCGTGGTGTCATTTCTCTTACCCCATACTGTACACGTATTCAATAGAAGCACAGATGCAAGCTAAGCATCATGTGTTTATACGACCTTGAACTACATTAGACCATTATCGTACGAAGTCAATGGCCATACGTTTTAAAAATATCCGATCAATAGGAAAGAGGTATCTTTGAGTTTTTTTTAAATAATGTTATGACAATAAAATCGATGTTATGTTGAAGTTAGAGTAAAAAGGGCGTGTTTAATAGCAGCTCGATCGGTAAATGAAAATTTAAGTTGAGGGAAAGTCGCATTGAATGAAAACAATGTACCTAATAATAGTGCAATTATGTTATGGCTTTAAGCTCTTTCGTAAAGGCTACTACAAAATTTAGTTCTTTTCTTTTATTTGTAATAAATTGCTGGTCCTAAAAAGGATCTTTTTGAGAGAAATGTGAGAAATGTGTTGCCCATTTGCAAGAACACACGCCTGTAATCCTCGGGTAAATCCTGCACTGATCGGCTGCCGCTGTACAGGATGCGTCGAAGTTTGTGACATGAGAAATATTTTTTTTTCTCGTTTACGCTTACAGATAGGCCCAAGGTGTATTATATGTTTTTGTTTCTAAATCGTTGTAGCTATCATCCCTTAAAAGCATGCTTTGTATATCGCGGACACCCTGTATAGACTTGCCGCTAGATCCTCTCTCTTTAAGGATTCAGGTAAATTTCCCATAATAATACATGAAAAGCACTATTAAACTATTGGAATCAAACTGATTGTAATCAAAGATTACATTTAAACTTCCATCAACGCTCTGTATACAATCAATCGGGCTACCATTAAATCTTATACATACATACATATACATATATGTACATATGTATGTATGTATGTATGTATGTATGTATGTATGTATGTACACCATGAATAGATGAGAAACTAAATTACAAAAAATTATTCAATTTCAGGTTTTGCGAAACCATTTGTAAAATAAATAGTGTAAGGATACCTAAAAAGGTAGTATTAGAAGACTATCACAACACCTGCAGCGAGTATTGCAAGGTTCACGTTTCGCTTTATTATTTAACAATATATGTACAATTCATATACATGTACTTGTTTAATACAGTAACTTAATGGTATATTTAACCGTAAAGACGAATTTATTTGTAAATATACCTATATTCAGGTATGTACATACATGCTCAATAAGTGCGTGTCTGAATATGAATAAATTAGGTATCGTGAATATTATTTTATTTTTAGACTCGTATCGACTTTGAATATAGTTCAACAACTCTTTAAATCTGTTAATATAAGCTAAAATTTCTAAAGTGGCACATCATGTTTATAGGTAATATCTATTAATATCTATCTAATCAATACCGAATATGTTATGTGTCGTAATATATATAATATACCTGTGTGAAATCATTTGAATTACTACATGATGTCATTTACCAAAAAAAAGTTCAGATTTCTTTGTTTCCTTTTCACCAATTACTGTCAACTGTATACAATTTATAATAACACAGGCCTGCGTTTTTTAACTTTCTAAAAATTGTTTTAAATTTGAGAGCTGATTTTTATGTTTTGGGCGCTGGAACCAAATATGAATTCTATTTTTCTCAATCACGTAAGGATTTTTCACAAAAAGGCTTCAAATTATAATTTTTTAAAATTAACAATAATTTTACTTACATTTGAAATTTATTTACAAACGATATAAAAAACAAATTTACTTACAAATATCATTAAATCTTATGTCTTTACAAGTCCTTATAATATCTTTTCCTTTGTCCTTCCATACTTCTTTTTGTGCTTTTTCTTCTGTAATCTCGTAGTGTAATCTCTGAAATCCAACAATAATCAGCTATCATGCTTATATTCCATCTTCCTTGGTATCTTCTCTCCATCTCTTGTAGGTCTTGGTGGAACCTTTCCCCCCGCTCCTCACTTACTGCATCAAGATTTTCAGGGAAGTAGTCGAGATGCGAATCTAGAAAATGTACCTTCAAACTCATGTTACAGCCTAAGGTTTTAAATTTTTCTAACATATTTTGCATGTTTGTATGTTTTTTGTTGCCAAGAAAATTTGTAACCACATTTTTGTAGGCTATCCATGCTTATTTTTCTGCTTCTTCCATTTTAGATTCAAAATTTTCATCTTTCATAAGCTTTGTTATATCAGGCCCAACAAAAACACGCTCTTTTATCTTTGCTTCTGACAAGCGATAAACGATGTCCTTTTTGTTTTTTAAATTGAATCCGTGTACTACACACGAACGAAAATAACAATCATCGGTATGATTGATCGGTTCTCTCCAAACCATAGGCACTCCAAAGCGAAAAGACTTGCGACATGCTCAATTTTATTTCTATTTCTAACTTCTTTATCATAAATCTATGTATGTTTATTGACAATATCAACTTCTTGCATCATCATAAGTAAAAGTAATAGTTTATTTAAACAACGCTTTAATAAAATTGTCCTTTACAAAAAGAGTAATACATGCAGATAGGTCACAAAACCCCAGATTGTAAAAAAACCTTACGTGATGGAATTTTTTTAATAATGTTCCCATATTCAGCACCAAAAAATCTATTGAAATCACTGTATAAAATCCAGACAATTTTACCAACGCAGGCCTGTGTAATTAACCGAGGTAACCAGACTGATTTAAACACTTTTGAATTGAGGATTCCAGCTTGAAAACATTGTGAAGATAAATTACAATTATGACCAGCAATGGTTCTAAATGCGTAGTTCATTTAAGGAGCTATTGCCCCTTTGCGCCGGTCTTGCTGTTAATTGGCATTGGCAGCCAGAGAAGCCATACAGCTTAAAATGCACTTGCAGCTAAGTATCCACATGACAAACAATGGGTACAGTTTAGGAGATGATACATATGTGCTTTCCGTTATCAACTGCTACAGGTATTTAGGAATTATAGCCTTTGGGAGACCGTGCAATGCTGACGTGCACACTCGAGTGATTTGTGTTTCTAGAAACATGGTGGATGTTTTGAGTAAGGATAATGGGCTAGAAATATTGCCAAGAATCATTAGACTGGAAACTCTTTTGTAATCCTTTGTATTCGCGTTTGTATAATCGACGCTCTAATACTATAATCGAAGTAAATTTGCAACCAGCATCCCTGCTCTTTGATATTATAATAATAACGTCGAACAAATAACTAAAATCACATAAGTTAAGATTAGCGTAAATACTGCAAAGAAATTTTTGAAATATAGTACGTGCGGCAATAAGCCCGGCGTTGTAAAGTCGACATGTTTAATTCACACAAAAATTTCATAACAAAAATCAATGATATTGGAGGTGAAATCAAGCTGTAAATTTAGAAGTTATTTTAGGAAGGAAAGCAGTATACTTTACATTCCTTCGAATTCCCATCATTGTGTTCAACACAAAATGATCAGGTATGCTCTATAGCTTAAGATCATAAAAAATGCAGCCAGGTGTAATGATTTCCAGCCTCAGCTTATCTGTAAGTTAATTAGGAAGTTTAATTATAAAAAATTTTTGAAAGAATCAACGACTTTACGAAAAGATGGCAAAGCCACACCTTCTGTTACCATCCCTTCTGCCTCCTTTATCACTAAAAGTTTGAGTACAATCTTCCATGGAAACTAGAATAGTACAGTTCGGTGACTAGTTTGCGAAGTATGATCAGTAAAGTATTTACGAAATCAATTGTAAAAATTGTAGGTATCTAATCAAAAATATATTGAAAAACGAAGCGATCCATCCATAGATTCAAAGAACATATCTAATTGTAGACATAATAGAATTGAGAAGTCTACGGTTGCCCTCCCTATTTTCGAAAAAGATCACAACATTGATCAATTTAATATTGAATTAATTCGAGCTATTAATAATTGTAAATTTTGTTTTTGATTGTGTTCATCAAAATCTAGTAAGTCGCACATGCGTTTTTCAAAAATTTAGATTTCTAAAATATCGTTTTTTCCCATTGTCTGTTTCCGTTATATCATCTAATAAAAATCTTTTTTTGTTGAACTGACTGGTTGGTTGGGATAATGGATAAATTTTTACAAGAGACATTAGAATATGACATTTGGATGTATGTTTTTACAACAAAGGTAATTCCCTGACTGAAAAATTTTGATTTTCACTCCGTTCTATGGTCGACAATACAAAATCCACATCAGAACTACATAATTCAATGAAGTAAATTGATACTCATATTTCTGTTATCATTACTAGCAAATTGTAAAATGTCATCATACGTAAAATAATTTTTCGTGCCGCATTACAAATGATCCGTGAATCTAATTTACGACAGTACTTCTAACCAAATGTCCAACATACTTCAGATTATCTCGTACGATTTATTTTGTGTAATAGCCGTAAAATGTTAACGATGCGGCCGAAATATCAACTACTACCAACTATATGTATACCTGCACTTGAACTTGCATTTACGTAGGTAAGTACATACATACATAATACATATGTAAGTACATATACATATAATGAATCTATATAAATTAAACCGTCAGGCTTTACATGAATTTTATTTACTTGACTTTTCATTTCTTTCACTCTTCGAATGACTTCGTATTTTATTTTACATATATGTGTAGCATCAACTTTATCAGTAGGAATATGTATTTTTATTTTAGATGGATGCCTAATTGGCCGTAAAGTTAAACTGTATACACTTGTATGCGCTCGCGTAGTACCGTCCTTTACAATTTGTTCCCACGTTACTTTTAAAATGTTTACGGATTATAACGAGTTTTTTACATACTTTTAACAGTCACATTAAATGGATTACAGACTACTAGTTACATACCTATTTGATGGTAGTAATGATGTATATGTTGGTATATACATATATATTTTAATGTATTATTTGAAATGAGTGGGTAAACTGAGTAATACACATATGTACTATCGCCGCCGAAAGTAAGGAATCAGACTTCAAGCGATATGACCTTTCGTATACCTGCCTAACATCCGACTAATCGCACTAGGAGACGGATACCTACCTAGCAGGTAAATTTGAGGCAGAAGGATTTGCAAGAAATGCAAAGCTATTATATATAATATCATTTACCATCGTTGCATTTATTCTATATTATAAATAAGTGCCTACTACTAATTAATAGATTTCGTAAACACAAGCACCCTTTTCTGTTTCTTGATAGTAAATTATATATGCGTAAAACATGCATGTTTTACACTTGCATATTTTAAATCTTATTATCCAGATAGTTTTTCCACTTGTTAGGTCAAGGATAACACTTGCAATTCGAACAAAAGTCAAATTTATTCCATCTGGATAATAAGATAAGTTAAAAGGTCATAAATATACATATATTATATTTTAAATCATACGCTTCTTAATATAGTAACACAATTTTATTTATAGAAAACAAAGAATTGTTCAGAAAGTGGTATTAAGAAACGATTTTAATCATATTTAAAGAAATTTACTACGAATCCCCTTAAATTCCGAATGTCTTTTAAATTAATGTAAGTGCAGTTTTTAATGAACCGATTAAAGCTTCTTAAGTTCTTTTTAATATATTTTTAATTACGGTTATCGTTCAAATCCCACAAAATTCTTAGAAAAATAGACATTTTACTATCAGACACATTGTATATTTTGCGCTGTTTGAATTAAAATATTAGGCGAATATATTAATAAAATAATATAAAAGTCGTTCTATGGTTACAGGTCCTATTCTACAATTTTATAATTTTTGCAATTATTGTTTGAATCATATGTTGCATGAGAAATTTATCCTAAAATTTCTTTTTCATCAATTGATTTGGCTACGTTCTACCTTAGGTTAGTTCATCATATTTATTTCCAATATATTCATAACTCGCTTCGTTTAAATTCATTTAAATGCTCGCTGCCCTTTAGCCTGCAGGTATACGGTTTGGTACAACTACCCAGTTATTTTACCTGGATAAACGATTCAGGACCGAAAGCCTATAATAGACGCGTTTTATTACAGTTTAATTCGCTACTTTTGGCGGCGATAGTACATATTATTACTATAATTCATGTAGTAATACTAGACTAAATATTTATAATTATAATTAAATCTAAATAGAGGTATGTTATTAGTTATTAATAATGATGGATAAAACAGTGAGAAATTAATGTTGGCATTTTTTCCCTAACGCCTGCAAAAATAACCAAAACAATAAACATATTTTCCTGTTGTTTAGGTATTTCTGTTTAAAACGCGCATAATAATAACAAACGCCATTAGTTAAACGTAAAATTTAGATCGAATTTTATTATTATAGTTTTGTTTGTTTTGGAATAGGTACCTATGTATATTGTGCATTGAAAGTTACCAACCTGAAGACAAATACAGAATAAATTTCCGGTAGTAAAACAGATGACTGAGTATCCAATAGAGAGTGACTAACCTAAACCCCACACCTAACCATGTCAGTACCGCATTTCAAAAGGCGATAAAGATTTCTTTTTATGGAGTTAAATCTTATAGAAAACGAATTCTGGATCCACACTTTAGTATGTCACCAATCCTATGTGCAATGTTGGTTACTGATGGTGCTGTAAACATAATTAAAGCTAGCAACACACCAAAACAATATTTTTCTAAATTTGTGCATATAAGATATTTACCGCCTATATTTTCTCTTCGGTCAAAATATATTAAATACAAATACACAACAGAAAAAAAAATAGCTTCCACAGCAAAAATTTTTGTTAATTCTTCGAAATGATTTTCGCAACTGTATAAACTAATAATAATAGTAATAATAGTATTTTATTACCCAACCATTTACAGGGTAATATAACAAAAATTATATAATACAAATACACATATAATTAAAAAAACACCAATTGATAGATATGTCATTAATTCCAATAACTAAAATAAAAGTACTAATATCAAGGTTTATCAACATAACCGACAAAGAAAAAAATTTTTAATAAAAAACAAAATATCAGGCACTATATATACGGTATATCTATGTAATAATAACAAAGTTAAAAAAAATATCCTATGTAATAATAACAAAGTTAAAAAAAATATCATCCTGCTTCAAATTAGACAGTCGAGCCAAGCGGTATAAAGGGGAATTAACCGTAACATTTGTCCTAGAACAAAGAATAAATAAAGAGGAATTGAATCTGCATGACTGACGCGGTACATGAAATTGAAGTTGCGATAATAAAAATACGCTATTAATCATTCCACGTACCAATTTCCAAACAAAACGAGCGTCATACTAATCACGCCGCCATGCTAGAGAATAAAAATTGTGCCTTCTAAGCCACTTTTCGTAATCTATACCGTTAGGCGGGAAGGATCCATCAAGTTTACAGGAAAGAAATTTCAGAAATTTGCGTTGCAGTCGCCCAATACAAAGTTGGCGACATAAGTAATGAGGTGACCATACAGGAGAAGCGTACTCCATACTAGTCTCAACAAATGCAAAAAACTGCGATTTAAGAAGATCAAGATTATTAAAATACTTATAAACCAAAGTTTTCGTGACGTGGAGGAACAAAAGAGTGTCAATATGAGTTTTGCATCAAAAAGTAAGACGGAGTGCATTACATACTTTACGTTTACGTATCTAATAACAGAGCAGGATTTAGTAATGTTGATCTTTAATTTATTTGTGAAGCGCCAGTTAACAAAAATGTCCAAATTACACTGTAGATTGCTAATATCCTGCCACCGGCACCTCCGCTCAAAACAACGCCAACCCCCATCGGCACTCAAAACGTGTATGCAAGAAAAAGCAAAGAGCATAGATTGGGTTCTTGAGGAACATCTGAAGTGGAGACAACCCCATTGGAA
Source organism: Popillia japonica (assembly GCA_004785975.1). NCBI lineage: Eukaryota > Metazoa > Arthropoda > Insecta > Coleoptera > Scarabaeidae > Popillia > Popillia japonica. The sequence continues at coordinate 16,389 of SMLS01037879.1, read as the reverse complement.
CAAAATCCATTGTAATAATAATAATGGTTTATTGTCCAACAGTAACTCCAATAACAAGACAAAAATTAATATACATTGTATACATATATACATATATATATGTATATATATATACAAACAAACATTCGTAAAGGAAATAAATAAATAATTCTACATTTCATTAATGAAATCAAAGAAAATATTATAATGGAAGTCAGAAGAACGACACATAGTAGCTAGGGGAGAAGCGGTGAGGATATTAGATCTGGAAAGAGGGAGAGAGAAGGAAGTCAAGGAACGTGACGTAAAACGAGGGACACGAAAGTTATGGGAACAAAGACGAGATGGGCAATCAATGACTCCATGGACAACTTCCATACAAAACTCCTATGGAGTAATGATCATACTTAAGCCGATTGTGGAGATAGGGATCGAGTAATTGAGAAAATCTTAACACATTCCAAGTGCAGTAATTTGAATAACAGAAGTCCGTGATCAATAAAGTCAAAGACAGCAGATAAATCAGTGTAGATGACATCCACCTGACCATGCCTCTCTAAATGCTGAGAAATATACATATTGACTAATTGAAACCAGGATAGTTATAGTCGAGCGACCAGGAAGAAAGCCATGTTGATAAAGGGAAATTGTTTAAAATTGATATGGTGTTTAGTTCTCCTACATGGGATCATTTCTTTTTTTGGAAAACAAAACTAATTTTAGCGCACTTCCATCGATCAAGCGAGATAGCTGATTTTATAGATGAGTTGATAAGAATCCTTAACGGTTTAAGAACATATTTTGCATTATATATACAGGTACCGGCAGGCTCCTATTGTCACCCGACATTGCACGAACAACCGCGGCAAGTAATTGGGAGATAGGCGCGTAGATGTGCGGCTGTTCCTTTATCAGTCACTGCATCATCATATGCATCCTGGACGGATATTTAACGTTTGCAAGTATGATAAATAATGTGTTATAGTTAGTTATAGTGAATAGATACTGCAGACTGCTCACAGTATATCGCGACAGTCACCCAGTAACTTCACGAGCTCGTGCAATATCGGAAATCGGGTGACCATAGAGGCCTGCCGGAACCGGTATGTATATTGTTATATTAGGCACACTGCCATCACCAGCGGTGTACCTACTTATTCGGAAAGGTGGCCATAATTTTAATGGGCTCTTCGTCAGATACAGTCGATAGGTCAAAGAGTAATCTGTTTGAAACAACATTAGGTAAATTGTTAGTTGAGCGTTAATTTGGATTTTTCAGTTATTATTAATCTAATAAAGAAACAACTGCAATTTAAATCATACCACAATTCAATTTTTAAGCTTATCTAGATTTTGATGTTTTTAACAATTGTTTTTCTTCATTTTTCTCAGCATTACTTTCATTAGAAAAGTGAATATTCTATAAAGCATGATGCTTCACCAGGTTTTACTACAAATATTCATAACCAGCATCTCACTGGCTTAATAGACAGAAAATGTTGGGGTAATCTGCACGCTTAACAAATTTAGCAAAAATCGACATCTTTTGTTGAAATACATCCTCAATACGAATAAACCCGAAAATATCAATTATGATTTGTAAAATGTTGTATATTAAAACTAGAAGATTTTTTTTTATGAAATTTATGAAAAGTCGGGGAAAATGTTCGTAGCATTAATTCTAATTATATTGCCTTTGACATACAAAACTCATTGACAATTTAAATAATTTATTTAAATAAATAAAGTTAAAGATTATATTATATATGTTTCAAATTTTAATTGGTTCACTTAGTATTATAACGTTTTTACACGTCGTTTAATCGCCAAAGAAACAAATACATAAATATCCAATCCAATATTCTATCCGCGTTGACCGCAGTGTGTCGCGAAGTATCAAGAAACTGTGTTGAGAATATTTTTAGCATCGCTTGAATGAAACAATGACTTCAACCAAAAGAACGAGTTGTTGCATGCCGCGTGTTGTTATTTGGTTATGTCATTGACCATGAGGAATGACATCGAGGAAGTTACTTAATTGGGTCCAGTTTCAAGTTCTTTGAAACTTTCATGACATCTAACCGAGTACACAGTTTTTACACGATACAATTATTCTAACTGAAAAATGTACTTAATGCTTGCACAAGAGTAATATAATATATACTCTCTATTACCATTAATACGAAGGAAAAATAAAAGAGATCCCGTTGTTGTAAAGATGAAAACACACGAACAAATAAAGTGCGCAGCTCTATTTGAAACTGTTAGTTACAATATACTATAAAAGATGAAAAGAATGAATGATATGTATCTATCTTACTAAGTATTTCTAACTACCTACTTATAGAAACTGTTCTTTTTGTTCGTAAAACTGTATAATGTGGCACTTGTATACCGTGTGAACATCTGCGAGCGGTCGATACCTAACCTGTGTAGGTACGCTATCTTCTACTGTAGGTACCTATAATTGTATTGGCAAAATAGCCTGCTGCATCTTAGTTCAGCGATACATTAGATTTCCTATCGAACGGATGATATACCTCCAGTTATTTCCGCAGAATTCCGACCGTAAAATTGTTTTACCATAAACAGTTTCTGCTCCGACGTATAATCTTCCATTTTTAAAACGATAGTTACCACTCAGAATGCACTTTATGGAAAGATGTGAAGCAGTGAGCGCTAGGACGTATGAATTCAACTAAATACGCATTCTAGTATCCGACAAGGAAAACTAATATATCGCTGATCTAAGACGCAGCAAGTTATTTTTGCCAATACAATCCTATAGTAGAAGGCGTACACAGGTTAAGTATCGACCGCTCGCAAGCATTCACAGGGTATACTCTCTATTTAAGATTCAAAAATACATACTTAAAAAGATTATGCAATATAGATTTAATAATTTTAAACATTTAATTTGTGCATTTGTAAAAGACAATTCGACATACATATATAATTGTCAATTAATTAACACTGATTCACTATTTCATATAATATTCGTAAATCGGCCGTCAAAATTGGTAATCAAATCATTGAACTTAAAAAGCACAAAAACGAAGAAAATAGTACCTACGCGAAGGATTTGCGTTGGTACCTAGTAAAAGAAGAAATAATTGAGGTAAGAGTATACTTATAATTGATGGTACAATTCGAGCAACTGATTGAAGTGTGCCAAGATCATAAAAACATATGGTGAAACGAACTATACATAGGCGTAGGAATAATCAACATAACCTCTCATTGTTATTGTTAAAATATAAACAGACAAAATGACAGACTATTACACTACTTGGCAGCAAATTTAAACGCATTATGGGTAAAAGTCTAATTAGCCGATAGTTTTGATAAAACTAGAAACAAACATAAAACCAGCACCCTTCAATCTTTGTTGCTTGCACGTTACAACCGCAGTATAAATATGTGTGCAACTGTCAATAGCGACTCAAGGTTTCGAATTTGAGGGTATCAGTGACAAAAAGTTCATATATTAACTCTAATTCTACTTTGTGTCATATCTTACTTTTACAAATCTCACAATCTTATTTTTTTGAATGCTTTTTATTTTATGGCTTTTACAAATACTCGAACACCGTCTGATTTCAATGGAACTTGTTCGAAATCAATATTCGGAGAACAAAAATACTAATTATACAAACTTTAAACGTTTGTATTGCTTTAACATGTTTATTATTAAACAAAATAAATATCTATAAAATACACTCCGCAAAAAATTATGGAATCACCCTTTTTTTTCGAATATTTTTTGCTTTCTCAGATCTATAATTAGTAATAAGTATTATACCAATATGACAAATTGCAAAAGAAAAACCATAGACCGTAACTTGTATGATACTATAAATAGGTATAACAAATAAAAAACCAATACCAAAACAAAGAATTTAGTTAACCAAAACTTGCAATAACAATGAGTACTTGCCCCTCCCCCCTCTCTCCTCTCCTCACGGACCCATATTATGGCCGCCATCAGCCTGGCCAAACGCTCAATAAGACCTCTGATGTAGTCTGAACTCACCTGCTTCCATTCTTCGATAACCGTTACCCACCCAATACTGTTCCAATACTCCATGCTTTTTGGATTCATGTCTGGGCTTCGAGCTGGCAACTCCAAAAAATGTATGACAACATCATTTAGGTAATTTTATTTAATTGTTCGTCTCAGGTTATTATAATCTGATTTAACAAATTTGTCATTTTCTTAAATTTCTTACACTATATCAAAATACAAACATTATACAGCTGTAAAAATAGGTACAAGTAAAATTAGACCTTCCATCACACCTAAAACACATCGCCCACAATATTTAGATACAACATTTTCAAGGTACTCCAATTTATATTATTATTGGTCATAAGCTTCCGTCAGAATGTAGCATATTTCTTAGAATCCGATTTGGTTTGTTAACGAGCACCAGCGACAACTAGCCACAGCTCTTATGTACCGGTTGACAGCTAAGAATGCAAAGTGCTGTATCACGGAAACTATTCGTCCGAGAAAAAAGTATATTACTAAAGTGGTCAAAAGAAGACAGTGGAAAAAATTGTCAGATTTCCAAGATGATCGCCAGGGGGTGTAAACGCCATCTTCAACTTTTAATGTGATTTTATACTGAAATATCCCCAGTAAATATTACCACAAAATATGTGCCTTTTAAAGCAAAGCTTTACTCAAGTAATTTTTTAACACTTCAGACGCATATTACCTATCACATGTCTAATTCCGCTAGAGCACGCTCTTTTATCCTACATAACAGAAAATTGCAAAATGTAGTGAAATTATACTTAAATAAGTTAGTGAGAACGAGCTATCTCGATATCTTATTCCTAGCTTGAAATATTGAAAGAAAATTTTGTTATCATATCATTTAACAAAAATGCTATTACACCGGTATTTGTTGTTTATTTGTCTTCTTTCAAGATTCAATGATAATATTTCATAATTTAATAAATTTGAAATAACGAGTTTTAATTCAAAAAAATTAAATCAAAAGTGTAGGCGAAGAAATAAAAAAGTCATATTATTGCATTTAATTTTTTAGAAAATTTTGCCATTTTCTGTTATGTAGGATAAAAGAGCGCGTGCTCTAGCGCCATCACTAAGAATTAGCCATATCATAGGTAAGATGCGTTTGATGGAACAATAAAAGCTTTTTCCAACGACACAAGTTCGTTAAAATCCGTTCAACAAAAATGACTCGAGTAAAGCTCAGCTTTAAAAGGCACATATTTTTTGGTAAGATTTACTAGATGGATTTTAATGAAAAATCACTTTAAAAGTTTAAGATGGCGACCATCTTGAAAATCGGACAATATTATCCACTGCCACGGTCTTCTTTTGACCATTTTAGTAATACCTTTTTTTCCGGAAGTTTCTGAGACGAATATAGTTTCCGAGATACAGCACTCCGCATTATTAGCTGGCCACCCGGTACATATCTCATCTCTGTTGCTTGCATTTTTCTTTTTTGTTGTTTTGATAACACTCAGCTCGTACATCCGTATATTAATATCGGACTAAACATGGTTGTATAGACTGTCATTTTTGTTTTTGTTGATACCTCTTTTACCTTATCTACCCAAACAAATTTTTTATGAAAAGAGTACTTGTTAACAAAATCTCGTTTAAACTGCGTAGAAATCAGCGATTTAAACTCATGTTATGAATAGAGTGACCTACCGAATTTTCAAATGAATAACACAACGCAATCTTTGAATATGTTTCACAAAACACTACACGACTCTATACAACATACTAAAATTGTAAGGAGTTTGAAAGAAGATAAGCGACGAAATAGACAAATGTAACATAAAAGGAATAATCCTCCCTAACGGTTACACCATAACATTCTGATACAAAATCAGTCCAGGCGGTTCAATAAACATATAGGAACATAAACTGTATACTAAACATTTTGTAATATGTCGTTTACGCCGCATATGCTACGACAACTTTTTGAAGTATACAATACAAATCGTGGACTTATGATCGGTATATGAACAAAATCAGCTTTTGTTGCATTTTTTCAATTCAATAACTGTTAGAATAGTGCAATCTTAAACTTCTTTGTATTTTCTTAAAAAAGGTATACACCTTTTTCAGAGATGAACGAATTAAAGATATTACAAAGATTAACAAAATTTCTTTCGCAAATACAAATTTAATGACGGAAGATATAAAACAAGACAGAAGGTCAACATTTTGAATAAAAAATGTCCGCGATTATGGTGGAATTTTGAAAATGGTGGCGTTCACGTTCGATATCTCTAAATTTTAGGCTACTCTAATGCTGGACATGAACCACGCCCAATCGACAGCGAGCTGCCTTGACATATTTAGAACAATACACTGTTTGCCTTTCCTTCATCTTGAAAATATCAATTTCTCGCGAATATAAACATCAAATACACTTTAAATGGCATGTATCAACACAACACGGGCACGTTGTATTTGTGGAAGCTATGCGGGTCTCCGAAAAGCCTGTTTAAATATTTTTGTTGTTTTTGTTGTTTGTTCGCACTCCTATCATTAAGCTTTACTTTTAGGTAATCTGCTTAGCCATTTATATTGTTAACGGGTTATTGTCAAGAACATAAATGCAAAACAAAACAAAATGGTAAGTAGGTAGACTATTTAATTTTATATCAAAATTGTCGAGTAATTACATTAATATTTGAAATATGTTTGTTATATTCTGACTGGCATACTAGCACCCGGACATCTTTGTTATTTTTTTGAAAATTAATAAACCAGTCATCTAATAATCTACTATCATCAATAAGAAGCTTTTTTAAGTATTTCGGGAAGGGCATCCATTTATCTATATTCAAGAGGGACATAAAAGCAATATTCAAAGTATTGAGTTTAGGGTTTCTCTCCAACAAAGGTTTTATATTACTTATGCTCTTACAACATTTTAATCCCAGATGTTGTAGGTATTCGCAGCAATTGGCAATTGCAGTAACAGATTCATCTGAAATCTAAATATGTATATGCATATTAGAATTTATTGCGTGTCTCTATAAAAATTTGTAATAACAAGAATCTTACTTTAAAGCAACCGGCAAGATCTAGGTAGACTAAATGTGTCATTACAGATCGTCCACAGGTAAATAGGTGGATGACATGCACGTCTGCTATTTGATACGCATTTCTAATTTTTAATTGCTTTAAATTCGGAAATTGTAGCCAGATACTCATAACTTGGGTTCCTGTTAAATTAGTAGCTCCAATCAAGCCCAATCTTTCAAGTTTCTTACATTCAAAGACTTTCTAAAATTACTGTACTAATTAAAATGGAAACAGAAAAAGTCATACATATTCTTATACTTGTATACTAGTAGATGATAAACTAGTGCAGTCTAATGACAAAAATTTCAAATTTTCCGACAAATTTGACAAAATAAGAACCGCATCTGCATTCATAAAAGTATCCCTCTTATTTGAAAATTTTGATATCCGCAAATCTTCTAAATATGGACAGTTCAATATAACGCTTATTAAGGGTTTTACATATAAATGCGGACAGTCACTTAAATTGAGTTTTCTAAAATAAAATCTTAATTTGGAATCACAAAAAAAAGATAGAATTGCATACTTAAGGCGATTTAGTCCGTTTAACCATCTGTGTATGGTACTTCCGTTCACATGAGAACCACATAAATCCAATCCTTCCAAATTAGAACACGAGCTAATAATGAATCGTATCGCTGTTTCAGGTACTGATGTGCAATATCGAATAGCTAAGAATTTTATATTTGGAGTACAACGACAAATTTGTCTTATTACAGTAGCAGCCTCCGTAATATTATCGATCAGTATTGATTCTGCTTCGGTATACATTCGTAATTGCTTAGAAATAAAGTGAAGAGGTACGTGCTTTCCTCTAAACACTAATTTTTTCCATAGAACAGGCTGTTGAGCCGCATATTTCCAATGTTGACATACCTGGAATTAGATATAATAATATGTTACAAAATCAGTAGGTATGTAGGGTAGGGTGGGCCACCATGAGACATGGGCCACGATGAGACATTGAAATATTTCTGGTTAGGTAAGGTATAGCCATCTATTAGTCGTGTAGTAAACTGTGCCTCATGTGCTGATTTACTAATAAAATTCCTTACGCCGTCAGACCACTCTTAGTTGAGCTTGTGTTGAAGTAGAGTCTTGTTGTGTTCAATCTTTTTCGCGTGCTTTTTTACGATTCTTTGTGTGGAGACAAAATTCAAGGATAAAGGTAGATATTCATACTTATTTTAAGGTTGGTTAATAAGCTTTCTTTTCAATGTAACACATTTATAAAAAAATTATATTATACCAAATCAAGTCAAATTTTTTGAAGAACGTGTAAATGGGCAACCATGAGACATATTCACGGGGCCACCTTGAGACACTCTCTCATGGTGGCCCACGTCTGCACTAAGTAATAAATAGTTTTAATTAGTGTATTTTATAAACTCCAGATGTCCAGAGGTCGCAAACGGAAGAGCAAAAAATACAATCACAATATTAGATCCTTCCAATACTGATGACCAACTTGCATCAACATCATCCGAAACACCTCGCTTGACTAAACATTCGCTTGGCGAGGAGAACTCGCAAAATTTTTATAAGTCCTGAAGTATTTCAAGGATACCCTAAAGAAGGAGAGAGAAAACTGAAAAATGGCCAACGTAAAAAAGCTTCCAGTTGTATTCCTACCGATACCATTGAGAAAGAAGAGATACAAATTAAATACATGGAAAAGGAAAGCCGAAAACGAAAACTAGAAGGAAAACGAAAACTAGAAGAGTCCAAGAAACAAGCTGCTAGTAAGAATATATTTGGAGGAAAAAAGAAAATCTATCCCAAAAAACAATACGTCTTCTGATGATGATGAAGAAAAAATATCGTTCGCCGATTCTGATGATTCAACAGACTGGATTCCGGAAGATGAACCTTCCGGATTTGAAGAGCTTAGAGCTTCATAACGATTCGGAAACCGACAATTTTGTGTTAGTGCAATTTAAAGCTAAAAATCACATATTTTATGTAGGAAAGGTGACGAGACTTTTGAAATCAACAAACGACGTTGAAGTCAATTTTTTAAGAAAATCTGCAAAGGTCGGGGGTCATTTTGTTTTTCCGTCCGAACCTGATGTTGCAGTAGTTCCACTTGATGATATAAAATTGATTTTACCGTTGCCATCTGTTCTGGAAAAAACCAAAAGACTGCAGTCTTACTACAAATTTGAAATTAATTTTAATAATTTGAACATACGCTAAAAAAATTTGTCAGTGTTTTTATATTTTAGTCTCAGTGTCTATTGTTCTTCAATATTTTCTATTAAAAGTTAGTGTTGAATAAAGGTTTTCTTTAAATTTTTTAATTTCTTTCTATATTTCATCATGTCTCATAGTGGCCCACGTTGCGGGCCACTATGAGTCATGACAGAAAAAAAAAGAAAATTTAATTCTTCCTTACAAGACCACAATTTGTTATATTTTTCGCTTCTTCTAGACTAATGTGTAGCTAATTAGTAGAGAAAAATATGTTTATTCCATTATTTTTAAAAATTAATGTGATGATAAACCAAAAACTTTTTCCGTTTCAAGGTGGCGCACTCTCCCCTACATACATACATACCTACAACTATAATTGAGTTTGGTGTTGAATTGTTATTTATTTCATAAATAAATTTAGAACATAATGTGTAAAGTGAGATTCAAAATGATTGTCGTGGTAAAGAAATTGTCTTCCCGAAAAATGTATCTATACTCCTTACCATTTTAATACGTGAAGTTACCTACATACACATTTGATACACTGAATTAATTTTCTTGGTATTTTGTGCCATTGGCGTTCGTGTTGTAGTTTCTTTGCTCTTAATTGCCACTATCTACGGGCGAGAAATTGACAATCTTTTTGAATCTCACAGTACTTAATTTAATGGCAAATTATCTCAAAATTAATAATTATAAATCGAATCCGAATATATGTAGTACATTTAAATTTAAGAAACTTTATAGTCCGTTTTCTCGAGCACTCTGTGTAACGTATTCAAAAACCAAATTCGTGCTGCTACGGTACCACCATACAAATTTCCGGATTCCTTGGTACCAAATACCTCATATTATATCTATTAGCACTTTGTGGAGTCAATGCCAAATTATTAAATATTTGTTTTATTTTGTAATGTAGGCGAAATATGAAAGAAATATCGTACTATTGTTACACCCTCTATAATACGCAACTTTTATCGTACCAGCCGCCACTGCTGGAAAATTTTTTGAAAAGTATGTAAGCTGTGGGTACTTATGTATGTACATACGTCTATTTGATTTGTGTACTACACATAATTTGTATATTCTATGCCGAAAAATTACTAATTACTAAGGTACTTACCGGTAAAATGCATTTTCTAAGTTCTTCTTCACTAAAATATTGAAAAATATTAAGCAAAATCTTTATTGGCAAATTATTAAACCATTTTGGCTCTACATTTTCAAAAAATGACGATCTGTATGGTATAATATTAGAACAACTTGCTTTAGAATCTTTTAACACAAATTTGGATCGTACTTTTACAAATACGTTCTTATTACTATTGGCAGTATTAGTAACACTGGCCATATTTAAAAATACCGGGCAATTATGGGACAATCCGAACGTGCGCAAGGAAAATCTGACAGTTGACGTGTCTCACACGCATTCATAATCAATTCACAATATAGCACAAGTATAGTATAGAATAGATTTGTATACAGCATTTCAAAATGTCACCAAAGGATAAGAAAGACGATTCAAAGGCAAGTTTTGTATTAAACAATATGTTACTTAACGAAATTTATTATTTGTTAACTCTTAAACCTGTTTCTACTGCGTTTACTCTTGAAAATCATAACCTGCAATGTTTATTCTTACAGCCTGTTAAAATTAATAAATGGGATGGATCTGCCGTTAAAAATGCATTAGATGATGCTATTAGGGATGTAAGTTTCTACATTTTTTATTTACACTTGGCAAAACGTATTATATTGTAGGTTCTTACAACAAAATTTAATTACATAGAAAATCATGCACTTATGGATGGTCGATTGTTAATATGTGGTATTGCTGTTGGTGTTGCAATGTTTGCTTTACTTTGGGACTATTTCTATCCATTTCCTGAGTCAAAGTAATACATGTATAAAGTTTATGTGGTATTAAATTATTACTATTTACTTTTTTTAGACCAATTCTTATATTTTGTGTTAGTACATATTTTGTTATGATGGGAATATTGACCTTATACACAACATACAAAGAAAAAGGAATATTTGCTGTAGCGATACAAAAAACTGGAGCAAAAAAAGATAACATTTGGGAAGCTAGTTCATATTTAAAAAAGTAAGCATGTATCTAGACTAGTTTAAAGGTTTAAAAATGTTTGCGATTGTTTTTAGGTACGATGATAAATATAATTTAACTTTAGTATTCTGTGATGGGAAAACTGGAAATAGAAGAGAGAGCAGTTTAAAAAAGAGTGTCGCAAATTTCATCGATGTAAATGGTAATGTTGTACAAGAGTTAGTGGAAACTGAAATTACTAAATTGCATAACTCGTTACTGAGTGAAAGAAAGGATAAATAAAATATTGATCTTAATTAAACATTTTTTTTTAATATTCTCAGTAAAATCTCTTTTTATACAACAGTCTTTTCTTTAATTCATTTTTGATTTAAGTCCAGCTAAAGAAAGTGAATGTCTAAGCACAATGAGATTCAAATGAACTATTACTATAATCATTAAATTCAATTTATTGTTGGGCAAACTGTAGTATTCAATATTGTACAACTTACTTAGGTCTTTAACTACCGATTTTTTGTAATTATATTGTCTCAAATATCAAAATTTGTATCTAATTATTATTAGTAATATGTACGTTTTCAGTAAGTAAATTTTCGAATAAAATTAATAACAGTAACAATTATCTCTTAAAAAAAAAAGAAAATGGAAACAAGTCCTGTTGGAGGTAACTTATTTATTTGGATTTCTGTAGAGCATTTTATTGTTATCAGCAGTAAAGGTATAATTGTTTAGGGCAAAATTTGTATATTTATAGTCGTAATAATGATTTTTTAATTTTGTTTATAGATGATTGCATTCCAAAGTTTATGTAGTGTGTACCTATTATTAATAACAACAGCAATGATAAAATTTTGTAATGAATAAATATTAAGCAAAGCTTATTACATAAGTACATACTTAATCACAAAGATAAATTTTAACGAGATCCATACTTTTTTAAATTTTGCAATAGGCGAGAAAAATTAAGCAGCTCTACGAAATATTATAAAACGGAAAGTTGATACGATCATTGGGATATCAATTTTTGTAATTTATAAGAAAAAACAATTGATGTTACGTACTTCAATTTAAAATGCAGTAAATAGCATAATTTGTTAGTAAGATGTGAACTATATACTCATAAATTAGTATTTTGTATTCAATTAAATTTTCAATCAATTTGATGCTAATCTGTTACAGTACCTCAAAATGTTTGTACTTTAAGGATTTGAAATCTATACAAATTATCTTTCTCCCTGGTACTCTTTTATTATAAAAGTTTGAATAAATCAAAGAATTAAGTTTTAAGAATGGTTTCCCCATTCAGGCACATATTCGCCTAGTTACATGGGCAACCTTGGGGAGAACAAACTTTCAGATAAATCATGTATTATAATGATTATAACCAAAAGTATGCTGGCCAAATAAATTAGACCAGTTTCAATTAGATCTTTATTGTCAAACAGGTTACAACCTAAAAACAGAACAAAATAAACAAAATGCAATTCAAATAGATAAACGCTAATATGAAGCAACTAGGAAAGTTGCAAAAAAGTAAAGTTCGAAATGTTTATCATATATACTTGTATGATACTTTTTTACAAATACAATGATTTTTAGTTTCACACCTTCACGTAAAATAATCACTACAGTCAGAAAGTGTAAATTCTGGTAAGAAATTAATGTATGAATTATAAAGAATATCTCAAATACATTTTAATATCTTTGTAAATACTAGATACTATTCTGTTAGAATCACACTTAAGTTCACTGATGTGCCAACAGTTACATTTTTCGTTAACACTTGCGTTTCTTCTTGATTTATTTATTTAGGTACAATCTTTTTTTTTTCTAATTTACTGCAACAATAACGCTATTGCAATATCCATAACGGTGCGTTACTTTATTTACTATCAAACTACTACATAGTTTCACCTAATTAGTTTGTCGGACTATACAAAAAATCGTATTGTCAAATATGATACAAACGTAACCAATTAGAAAAGCTTATAAACGTCACTCAGCACGAAAATTCTGAAATTATATAAAGGTAGAGAATTAGAATAACTAACTGCTCACACATAGTTAAGGTTTAATTACTCTAAACAGTAGATGCACTCATTTTGGTAACATTTTCAAAATCTTTTTACTTGGATTACAATACCTAAAACTATGTTTTCAAGACAAACTATCATTAATCAGCTGCCTCTAAAGATCTAAATTTAAAAGATATTTAAGAACTAATTTTTAAACATTTACCAAAAAACTTAGTGTTCTTCCATAATAAAAGTTTGTAAATTATTTTCTTTCAGACTTTTCCTAACACAAAAGTAGATACACTTTTGCAAAATCTGAAAAATGTCTACACAAACTAGTTTGAGACTTCTTGGTACTGTACGACGTTTCTTTACCATTGATTTTAAGGCTGTGCGTTTTTATTGTAAAACTTTTTAGGGGATAAAAATGAACCAATGGACTGGTATTTTCATGTGAATAAAGCGATCAAAACGCATATTGAAAACATCTGCAAACAGAAAGTAAAAGTTCCAGTGATAGTCCAAGCTTTAGCAGTTGCATGCACAGATAAAACCAAAAAAAAGGAAAACTAAAAGAACTAATTAAAAAGTATAATTACAGTAAAAAATATTCATATATGACATTCTCACCGACACAACTCCTTATCCATTTTACCTGATTATGTTTTTAATCAAAAAATGTATTTAATTAATTATTAATTTGTAGTAAGAAATACAATTCTCTTAAAATGAATTTCAATTCTGGAGACACTGGAATAATTTTCTTCATATTTCTTAAGAAATAAATTTATTCAGAGTAGATAGTAAACAATGAAATATATACATACTCTAAAGGAAATGTAGAAAACAACTTACTTATATAATATACTCAGATTTCAATAACTATATTATCAATATATTTTCTCTTTAAAATGTATATTTTGCTGCAATTAATAGTAATAATACATACATTGATATATTTTTCACTACTAAAAATATTTGCAATGACAGTTATTTGATAAAGCAATAATTTTATGACAACATAATATTTGGGACAAACATAATACCAAACAAATGTACCCACAATTTAAGTTTCCAGCTTTTCTTCAGTAGCTGGCTCCTCCTCTTCGTCTGCTCCTTTTTTAGCATCAGGAATCCATAATCCGCTGTCAACACAACGTTTCATGTGATATCGAGCATCTTCCTCGTTCATTTTTGCAATAGTCTCTTGAAGTAAAGTAATATTTTGGCTCTCAAAACACTTTTTTAATTCATCTGGTAAACTTTCAAATACTTCCACTGGATCTAATCCGCCAGGGCCTAATCTCTTTTGTCTTTCTTCTTCTTCGGCTTCCTAACAACAAAATAAAATTTTACTTGTGCAAAATTTAAGCTTATTAAGAGGAGAGCCAGGATAAACATTATTAACATTATATTCTTTGCAATATGAGTAAAAGGCGCTCTCTGGAAGACATTACTTTTGGTTGTAGCAAATTAAGGCGATATTATTTGTACATATCAGAGAGCAGATGAAAAGATTATTATAATTACATACATTGTATATCAATTTTAATAAGTAATTGAAATAAATGATTCTCTGCAATGATACAATGAAGTTGCAGTCTTGTGCTACTAATTCCTCATAATCACAGCCTTATAACAAATTAACACCAAATTTCAAAAAATAGAGAAAAGACTTCTGTTAATGATAAAGAAAGTCCAAACCCTAGTGTACAAGGTGGTACGTATTTAAAATTAGCTAACCTATGCTGATTTGCAATGATACTTATGAATATCTACACTGAAAAAAGTGCCAACGCTATTTGTAGCCTGTACAAAAGGTAATACATTTATAAATTTTTATTCAACCAATTTACACGGAATTGAGAAAGTTTAACGCAAATAATTATTTGTAGTCAATTATGGCTTTGTTCTTACATACACAATATATAGGATAAACAATTATATGCTGAACATACCTTGACTGCTTCTTCCATTTTTTCAGCTGCGCGGCGTACAATTCTTTCTTTAAATTGTTTAAGTTCATCTTCAAATGTGGCACGATATTCTGGCTCTGCTATTTGGATTTTTGCAAAGAACATATCTAAACATGCTCTAGGATCACAGTCTAGTTGTTTTGCCAACTCTAATATATACTGCATACAAATTATTTGGTGCGCAACATGTTCCATTAAATCATGTTTCTACAACCGAATTTGATTATTACAGTAATCATAAAATTTGTAAACAATTAAAGTGAACATTACCTGCTCCATTTCAAGGTTTATACACCAAATAACAAGATGATTAGCTGTATCTTCACAGACTAAAGCATCATGTGCTTTTAAATATGCTCTCGAGTCTTCATATCTACGTAGCAATCCATAATGTTTTGATTCTTTTCCATGTTCCTTTATAAACTTTCTCATTCGCTCTTCTTTTTCCTCCTCTGTTAAATTCTCATCTTTTGGCCTGGGAGGTTTTGTATTTATCACTGTTTTAGCAAAGCCTGGTTTACTGATAGTATCTACATTCCATGGCATCTTCCTTTCTTTATTTTTTAATTCATCAGCCAGTTTTTTAATACTTTCTCTTTCCTTTTCTAAATCTTTAACTGCTTTCTCTAATTCCGCTAAATTACTTGCACTATTACTTTGTGCTTCAGAAAACTTCTTTCGAGCTTCAGATAATTTTCTTGAATTTTCAGCTTCCTTTTGCTCAAATGTTTCAACTTCTTTTTTATGTTCCTCCATACGTTCTATCCTGGCTTGATGCCTCCAACGAAAAAGGGACGGCGTATCGATATTAGGGTGAGTTTCATCTTCATCATCTGAAATCTATAAGATTTATAGTTAATTACTTAATCTAAAATAACTCGAAAGTTTAAAAACTTTATTTAACAAACCTCTATATTTTTCCATTTACTATAATCTACCATTTTAAAACCGTAAGTTTGTTAATTTTGTTTGAAGACTTCTTTAAAAATGAAGTATGGCTCCAAATTATTCTAGATCCTTCTCGTTTTGTTTTTATGTACGTTTTCTCTAATGATTATTTTGCCAATCTAA
>SMLS01037878.1:0-14418 GCA_004785975.1 Popillia japonica | reverse complement strand
TTTTTTTTTTCTTTCTTCTAAGGTATCTTTATTTTTTGTTTTCATCGTAAGTCAAGGCTACTTTAATATTTCCGCTCGCCCATGACTTTAACGTATTATATGACACCTTTAGCGTTAAGTGGTTTTTGCGTATTTGCTTCTTATTACTGCCTATTTTTAAAAGCCACTTCCCATATCTCGCTTGTTATAAATGATGCAAACGTTAACTAAAGTATTGAAGTATTTTGAATTAATTTATTAAAATATATTTCTCGATTCTTACGTTCAATATCCATTTGTTTACATTTATGCATCAATTTAAGTTTTGGTTTATTTACAAATTGGGTTTACATAAAATTGTTTCTCCAATTAGAAATACCACTTAACTGTCTCACTGCGTTTAACTGTTCAAGGTAAATAGCAGTGAAAGTAGATGCAAATTGCAATGCTTCTTACTCTGTCTTATTTATTGGCTGAAGTAATTTCATTCATCGCTTGCTGAATGAAACACGATCTAAATTCCAGCGTTATTGTAGTTTTCAATTCACAGATAGTGACAATTTCTCTGTTACGGTCTATGTTACCATGTGGATGCGGTTATTATGTCTAAGAACACAAATGCATACATTATGGAAAGAACTCATTGTTGATATACATTCTGAAACGAAAATTGGGCTTTAACTGACTTGGTTGTAAAGTTATATTTCTGACAAAATGTTTTGAACAACAACCATGATTTTCTACATAGGCCGTAACTTAGGTTTATTGGAAACCGTAAATCAAAAATCGTAATAAACGAATCAATCAATTGTTCCGATCACACACCGTTGGCGCCCCCACAGAAAGTCAAACTATCGAAGTTGTACTCAATTGCTCAATTACTACATCGTAAGTAAGTAAACTCGCCAGGTTTAAAATTTTGTGATTTTTTCTGAACATTAATAATAATAAACAAAGCACTGGCTATATATTTAAAATGCTGGACTATGAAACATGATCTCCCGAATGAAATAAAGTATGCTACAATTTTTGGACGTGGAAGAAATTGTATTAATATTATTGATGGCAGTTGCATCGATCAACTGTACGCACACATGTATCTACTAGATGCTTGAAGGCTGCAGTTTTAATTGTAATGAATCCGTTTTCTCCTTTTTATGTGTCGTTATCACAAAATTTTTTAATTAAAAACGTAAAATACATCAAAATGATATATTTTTGAAATTGCCTTCACTTTCATGTCTGAAAACAAAAAATAGGGTTAAGTAACGCTTGATAAATCAGAGAAGAAGATTTACAAATGAAGCTGCCTGACATTTCTTGCTCTATCATTATTTTGATTCTTTAAATTTCAGCTTTTAATGCAATAATTTATTTAATTCCAATTTTGAATACAATTGAAGATTTATAAATTGCAAATAAATTTATTAGTTATTTTAGAAATAACTTCCTTTTTATTATAACCTACCGAACTATTAACATCGATGTGGACTTCTTATGAATGAATGTTCTAGTTCATTTCTCTTATCATTTTATGAATATCAATTTTTAAGTCATGATGTATAAGCCAAAGGTTTGAGATACATTTCGTAACTATGTACTTTTCACCTTATAGAAAGGAATCGATTTAGTTAGTATTGGCGGGTGTCTATTTATGTAGGTCGACATAAATATTGATAGCTTTTGTAGAAGACGTTAGGTTGCATAGCCTACAAAATGAAAGCCCAAAAAAGTATATAATTCTTATTTAAAAAGAACATTTCAAACAGGCTATAATGTATTATAAGGTTAGCCATAAGTTGTAGCTCCTGATGAAAGATAAACCGCCTACACTTTGAGCTCCATTCTTCTTGTACTCTCTCTATTATTGATCAACTTTGAATTCAGATTTTTTCGTGTTTATTCTTATGCTCAGAATATTCACTACCCAAAACGCATGAATGGTTTGTCAAAAATATCCAAAATTTGTGTTGGCAATATTATTTACTTTGTTTTTGATTTATGTTCTGATAGTAAAACGGTAATTTATTTGAATGCTTATGACGCTGATGTAAAGCTATCTGCTTCATCTGTTTACTTTGCCTTTATCATAGAGATAATATATCCTTACTTTGGTGGATCTAAAATCGCACAAGACATTTTTAAAAATTCTGCAATGTGAATAGTAAGAACGTGTAAGAATCAATTTTTAAATCTTTTATGGATACCACTTGTGTCAATGTATTAAAAATTTCATCCTTTGCGAATATTACAAAGGATCTTGCATGTATACATACTTGTATACTACGTATATTCTAACCAAATGACCGACTCTGATGAAAAGCGGTAGGCCTTGACACAGCGACTACTACGACGAGATGGTTTGCCTACATAATACTTGATTACGCTTAAAGAGCTACAACCAAACAGCATCTCTTTACATAATCATTATCATATATGAGAAATACATGTTTCCTATATATACCGGCATACATAACTATGCATATACTGTGACACAGTAATTACGAGAGAGGAAAATAAAAGCACTCATGAAGAGAGATCGAGCTATTAGTAAATGTATCCTGTGCTTTCAGAGCGCGGCGTCTTAGTGTCTGCCGGTTGAGTAGTAACTAGTAGTAGGGTTCTTACAGTGGGTCACTGGGTAGAAATGAATCGCTTGCGTGTATTTGCTCACCATAATGTGTCATAATTTCGATTTTACGATTATTACGGAATGATTGTGCGGTTTAATAAGAGAAAATCGCAGCATGTATTACCCACTTTATGTATTGCGGCTATAATTTGTTTTCTTGGTTACTTTAGTAATTAAGAATAGTTGCAAGGATCTCGATAGCCTCTCGTGTGCAATATGTTCAGAGTTATAAGTTCATTTGTAAGCGGTTTCATGTTATCTGAGTTTATCCCCCACTTCCAATTATTGCTTATAGTTACACGTGCATAATATTTTACATCCTATTAAATCTCTAGAAATTTCCGATTGTAAGCTTTTGTTTGAATTTTAGTGGCACTTGTTTAAATGAATAATTTGTCTTTTGCGGTTGGTTTTCCGTCCTCTTACAAACATTTCTGGCAAACAAATGCTGGTGTACTATTCAGAATTGACCGCAATACGCCGCTATATGTCCAGTTCTTTCCGAAAAAGCAGGCAACCATTTGCTTCGAAATGCTTCATGCGCGAACTAGTTTTGCTGGATTTGGCTCATCTTGAAAGACCCATTGTTTATTTATGGGCTCATATGCATAGAACCATGATTCATCGGCTGCCACTGTGTTATACACGTCTTTCAAAGCACCGCAATGGAATTTTTTTACATTTCTTTGCAGCAATCGATGCAAGCTTTTTTTGAGCGATTTTCAAATTATGCGGTATCCAACGCGAATATTTTTTTTTGACAGCCAAGTGTCCATGCAATATTGAATGTATGCGGGTGGAACTAATGCCCAAGTATGCTTCATGACGACTTTGCAATATTAGTTCTCGGAGAGCATCAATGTTGTCTAGCACAACGGCCGATTTTGGACCAATTTCACGAAATTCGTCCAAAATCACCACGATTCACATCAATGTTTCCATACCTCAGAATTTAAGTACCATTCCTCGTATTACATTATCAAATGCGCTATGTGTGCGTTCGAAAAGAACTCAATCGTTGTTCAGAGTAGAATTACAAACTTAATTTCTTTAACTAATTACGTCGGTATGTTTTATTCAGCTAATTGCTATTGCAATTTGTTTCATTCGCATCGATCTAGAGCTGTCGCTAGATTTTAATTAAGTATACATATTTTGCATTCGAGTTCGAGATTATGACGGTTTCTCACGTCTGCGAAAGCGGAAAATGGTTAAATGTTTCTTACTGCACTACATCAAGCAAATATTCTGAAACATAGATGGCCTACTTACATACCAGTATGATAAAATGAAGTTCCCACATCAAGTGCATTATCCGCAGAAATAAATCTGAATCACTTTCGTAATGCTCCGCCGGAGACATTGCTAGAATTCCAACTACGCAGCTCGAAGAATAGATTTTCAATTTTTTAACCTAATTTGTGTCTATATAGGCTGTACTGTTTCTAGGGTAAAATATCTACACAGTTTAAAAACTAAAACATAGGGCTCTATCATGAATTTAGAAATGTTAAGTGAAGACAATTTTTACGCTATTTCGACCTTGAATAGAGTTAGCTCTGGTTGGAGTTTCTTATATTTGTGGATTAGAAGTGGAATAGTACCTCACTGAAATAATTGGATTACTGCATTCTTTACTATATTTATAACACTATGAGTATACATATATTGCATCTTACATATTTACCTAATATCAAGCAATGGTAACTAGTTCAGTGATTTGATAAGTTAAGAGCCATCAGAACTAATGGTTCACATAAGCGGCAAGCATTTGGCTATTTTATTTAGATACCGTGTTCGAATAGCTGGAAACTATCAGTAATTACCTTTTTGTACAGCAACATAAGGTATACATACAATGTATGACCACTGCGCCAGAGGTGATGACAATCTGCTGGTGGTGTGGTGTGCAATAGCTTTTACCACATACAGTATACCGCCATGATATTATAACCACTAGACTAATTTACTAAATTCCATAATTTGAATCAAAAATGCTCTCATTTTCAGGTTTGTAACTTGATCCGTTTTGGAGAAGTACCAGATTATTATGAATAGTATTTGCTATTGTAGGGGAATTGATATTACATTAGTTATCACAGTTTAGCGGTAAAATTATCTATGCAAATCCGTCAAAATGGTGCCATACCACCTTTAAAACGAAACTTCTGTGGAAGACATCGAAAAACTTCGGTGAGAGTTGATCGTAAAACTAATTTCTGTAGCTACAGCTGACAGAAAAACATCTGTTGAAATTATTTTCAAGATGGAATTGATGTATCTCAGCGAATTTTTGAATGGCGATTTAAAGAAGCGCAGTTAAAATGTAAAAAGCCAATAAAGAAACCAGGGTTGAATCAACATAAAATTTGCGAAAGACCACAGCAGCTTTACAATTGACAATTGGCTGTTGGTAAAAGACTTTTTTACTGTTAAAAACCTATAAAACTAAAACTAAATAAACCTTGTTTATTGAAAGCTATTTTTCTCCAACGAAGCTTCACCACACTAACAGAAAACAATAAGTTGATTCGGAGGCGCCCTAATTAAAAGTCTGTGATAGTTTGGGGGTGTATAAGCCGTTATGGACCAGTTCCGATTTATTCTGTAGAGAACAATATGCGACAAGACCAGTACATAACATTATTAAAACATTGTTTTACCGTATTTTTATGAATTAACACCTTCAAGGCCTAAAGCTTTCTTATGCAAGCGGAGCACCATTCCATACGGCAAAATCTGCCAAGAAATTTTTCTCTGATGGGAAAATTCTGTTCCTTTTGTGGCCGGAGAATTTTCCGCACCTCAGCTCTATTGAGAACGTCTGGAGCCTGTTAAAATCTAAAGTTTACAGCTTAGAGAATCCTATAAAAGAAGTGGTAATTAGAAATATTCGACACGTGTGACATAGCGCCCTGAAAGAACGAACTTTATTCAAGCTTGTATAGATGGTATGCCCAAACAAATAGAAGCCACAATTTCACTACAAAATAGTAAGGACATTTTAGGTTTTATATTATTATATATTAAACTATTTGTGATAAAAAATCCAATAAAATTTTCTTTTTTGAATTTATGGCATAGTAGTTATAATGTTATGGCGGTATAGTGTACAATATAACACAATCGTAGTGAAACGTCGTAAAATATAGGACCGCAGATAAAATCAAAAAAAAAGATTTTACTGAATTTGAGTAGATACTGATTGCGCGGACTATATTTATTTGGGTGAGTAGCGGTATTTTTTCAATTTCACTCCGCTATCATTTAGGTGCTCCATTTACCTTATAGAGCAGCAGTCATAAGTGTATGTATTATGCTTATTATTGTTAATGGTAAAATAGTAATGACACAAACATTATGTCAGACACTTTTAATAATTACTCTAATAAAATAGCTCAGAAGAGTGTTAGATTATCATTGTCAATAGTCAAGTAGGTAATGACTTAAGCATTATTTCGAAAATACAATGTAATACAAATTGCTTAAATAGAATGTCTAACCCTGACTTATACTTACTACTTAAATCAACTTAAATTAAAACGACAAGTTTCTCGTTTTTCTTACACAGTTGCTTTAGATACCATTTTTGTAATATCTTATCGTTGTACAGTAGAATGATATGGATTCATCCGTATAAAAGCCATATGCCAAGTTAGACCCACACAGAAAAGTATAAATACAAATGTTACTTGCAATTCCTGTTTTGACAACTTAATTTTTATATAGATATTGTTATAGCTTCAATAGATATATCTTCAGAAGTTATAGTATATTTTTATGTTTCTTAGTTATTCTTTGATACTCTTCTTATACATGAAGGGTTTCAGTATAATTTGTAAAATTGAAATGTAGCAGGTTCTGCAAAAAACCGCAATTGTCGCTGACATATGCTGTTTTTCAAGGAAACGTAAAAGGTAGCAAATACTTATTAATATGGAGTCACTACAAAATGTTGTGCCGTCTAAAAAGGCTCAGAAAATCAGAAAATTTGAAATCATACCCGAAAAAAATGTGCAAGTTGTTGCTCATATTAATCATAAAGGGAAATTTGTTTCAGAAAATTTGGAGTCCATAATTTAAAAGATGATAGTGTCTCAATGTACACCCTTGGAAAGAAGTGGTTGGACAGTTTCCATATAACAACGTGTTGAAAGTGTCCAACTTTTACTTTCTTTGAGTGTACGTGCATGATGTGTCTATTGGCACAAAGGACAATATGAAGGAACTTCATTATTATTTAATTACTTGACAAAAGTCTTTGATGTAACCTCCCGGCATTTAGTATTATTCAGTACTATTATTCCTGGATGCCCAGGACGAAATAAAAATTACCTCATGATCCACTTGATGTACATATGTATATGCTGTTTTACTGTTTATAATTATTCGATACTATAACTTACATTTTTCGTATCCGAATACCTTCCTAACGATTAAGATTTCTCTTTATATAAAGAAAGCACTTCAGATTGCTGAGATTCCTAAACACTGGGATACTATTATTTGGACATACCGCCAGAATCCATTCACATTTAACTTGGTTAAAGTGTAACAATGCAATTTTTTTAATTTTAAGTTATCGACAGATAAGTTATTTCTTAAAAATCCACGGCTGGCAATAAAACTAAAGTTTTTAAGAACTTATTACACTCGTTAAGAAAAGAACGGAACAATTCTTAAGAACAGGTTCTCAGGTACCCTGTTCAGTGAGCTGTTCTTCTAGAAGAACTGAACTGGTTCTTTTGTCTTTCAATCCGAAACGATGATGCAATCCAATGACCAGACTGACGTAGCTCTTCGATTTGGACTTGTTCAATAACATGATAACAAACAAACGAATTTTGGTGAATCATTTGGTGAAATTTGGGAAATCCGCTATCCCTTATATATTCGAAGCCGGCACCAGATTTTATGTTATGGTGCGAATCGCGCCATCATTTGTTTATAGCCCGTACTAAATAAAGATTTAAGATTTCTAGAAAGCTAGTGTTTTAAGGGTTTAGCTTTGAGCATTTCAATATAGAATCAAGTAAAGCACCCAGCAGTATAAGCATAACGGTGTTACATTCCGCAATCAATAAGCTATTGATTGCGGACTGACAAATAATTAAATACAATCAATATCAAAATCAGTAAAGTCATGCACTTACCTAAAAATAAAATAAAAAACGTGGAGAATTGCCCATCTACCACATTATCAATTTTAAATAGATTTGTGAAAATACAATTATTTAGCTTAAAAAATTTAATAAATTGCTAAAGGGTAAAGTTTTAGTAATGGAAATGATGGTGTATCATAATTTGAGCGAAGAGAGAAGTGAATACTTATTTACAATATTTACATGTAATTAATGCATTTATGCTACAATGTGATTAAAAGAACAGGTGAACAGGTTTAGGGAACATGTTCTCGAGAAAGAACCGAACAGTTCAACTTGTTCAGTAATTTTACCTGTCCTTTAACAATTCTAGAACTTATCACATTCAAAGAACTCACCAGTTTTTGGAAATAAGAGATAGCTATAATGAACCTTGGCGGCAATCAATTAAAGTATCCATTAAATAACCAATATTTAATGAAATTAAACTTTTACCTTTGTATATGGAGAACGTATACTGAATAATTCTGCAGAACCTCAGAACCTGCAAGCGTTGTGTACTGTATTAAGCAGCACTAATAATGCAGAAGACTTTGCAGCCATAAATTCTGTCTACAATAGCACTGGTTGTGATTAAGTACTTTCTTGGAGTTGTATTTTAAACTATGGAGTGTGTTTTCGTTTTTAATTCAATTAATATTTTTTTTTATTTTCTAAGAACGGCTTTTTTTAGTTACCTGCAAAAATATCACATGTCAAATAGAAAAATACATTGCCATTATTCTCAATAATATGACTTAAGTGTTTTTAAAGCCTTTATCGAACTCTAACGTCAGTTCAAACAACATCCAAAAAGTAATATATCAACGAAGATCTTAAGTTTTTTGTCTTTGCTCTAAATTGCGCTTTTTTGACATATGCTGTTTTTGCTATAAACTGTTCAATTGTGTAGAAATTGAAAGTACCTTTTGATAATAAATCTTTTATTTACATATATTTTACTAGTTGTGGACGGCTTTCGTTTTGTTGTCAATGTTATCGATGTTTGCAAATATTCAGAGTGGAGTCTATGTATATAGACCTGGAAGTATGCAACTATTATTCATATTTCTGTTCCACTCACTCCTTGCTTCTCCAATTGATTGATAGAGCAAGAAGTTTCTCTAATTTTGTTGCGGAATTATTGCAGGTCCACCTATTAGTTCACATTTGCATCCACATATGCCTCTTAGCCTTCTATCAATTGCTATTTTTATTGTATCTAATTTTGTGAACGCACCCTAGTTGTGATTTGCCTTATAACTTTGTTGGCTTCCTGATAACTTCTCATTATTTTCTGTTATATTTATTTAATTAATATATTTTTCCTTCACGTATACTACTACTTTCTAGGGTATGTGCATATTTTATTTTCTTTAGAATTCTTATCAAGTATTAACTTACAAACTAGCTCTTTTAGTTAATACATAAGTATGCGGCAATCAAGTTTAAACGCTGGTTTGAGTATTATTTAGTAGTAGTTAGTATTGAGTTATTTAGTATTATTTAATCCAATATAGGCGAATGTATTTTATGTATTTGTTCTCTATTTCGTTAAAATGATAATTTATTCGTTTTGTAACTGATTAAGGCTAATGCAAAATGATCCAAATACTTGCACAAATTTATGTATATGCTCGTGGACATTACAGTTAATCGGATATCTGTCATAGTTTTGAAGGCGATCAATCGATAGCAATTTGTCCATAGGCGACAAGTGCCTTTTTACAAGTATCTAGGATTATAAAGAAAAACTGTCACACTATCCACTTCTAATAATATTTTATCGTCGAGGTGACGATGCCGATAGCAAGCAGACGAACGGTAGATTCAAGATTCTGTAACAGTGTCGACCTAACATTTCCACACATGCACATACACGGTACTCTACGTACAGATCCGTTTTTTACCAGGAACTAAACAGACCTAACTAACCTACTATACTTCTTCATTTGATTTATCCAAGCGAGTAACAGAACTGAAAAACCGGCATTAAAGCAGTTCGTGCATCAGATGTTCATGTATTACAACAAACGAAAATGTAAAAACCATTTGATTGGCGGATATTTTTGTGCTTGTTTCGATCAGGACAGTCCTATATCGAGTATTTCTTTGATATGTAAGGAGGTAATTGTAACCATATGTACTGCAGTAATAAATTCAACATGTGTCGTATGGCGAAATAAGGCCACTATTTTGTGAAATGGGCTCACTGTTTCTGCAAACAATATCGACGTCTAATCTCGCTGTAAACAATAATTATAATGTACAAGTACGGCACAAATTAATTGCAATTAAGTGGTGTGAGATAAACTGGTACTGCTTCTCAACTTATTAGTTATTAGTAATGTGGCTGCAAGGTGATATATACTCAGCGAAATTTCTATAGTTCCACATGAGCTATTGAACAGAATATAAAGTTTCTTAAAATATCCGGTAAACTATGTATTAAAGGTAAAGCTTCAATGTAAAGAAAGGTTAACACAAGTGCAAATAACAATGAAAAAATATATTACCTACAGTTTTTACAGAAAGTATTTATAATAATGATAAGTTACAACAGCGAAACTTCTATAAGTCCACTTACAGAAAAATAGTTAAACAAAATTAAACCATTATCATTTTTGATTTTTTGATAAACTTACTAATGAGTGTTGGATCCTTTATTCAAAACAATTTCAAAAATCCGGTTCTCATACTGTCTATTAACTTTGTCAATGTTGGAGCAGGAATCACATTCCAACATCTCGATATCGCAGATTTCAGTTCTTTAATATTTTCGTATTGGTGCAAATATTCCCTAAAGATTTTAAATTTGGTTCAAGTCGGGTGAGCGAACAGGCCATTGCATTAATTCGATTTCTTTTTGTTGAAACCACTCCTTGGATCGTCTGGAAGAATGGATACCAGCGTTGCCTTGCTGAAATATCCAGTGTTGCAACGGCATTGTTCACCAAAATCTATTAGAACCGTTATTATATAAGACTCAAAATGCATTCGTGGGTAAAAGCCGTCCAAACCATTGCACTACCGCTACCAAAATTTCTACTCATGGCAACTTCAGTGTTCTTACGCAAATCGTGCCAATAGTATTTAAACCCATTAGGTCCGTCCAAATTAAATTTCTTTTCGTCAGAAAATATGACGTTCTTCCATTCATTATCCCAGCTCATATGATTTTGTGCAAATGTCAGCCTTGCTTGTTTGTGAGTCTTCGTTAAGGCTGATTTTGAGACATTTATCTGCCCTCTAAAGCGTTTACTACGGGATAAAATTTGTTGTACATACACGTCTCTTAGTTACTGGCAAATTTAAATCACATTTGATTTGTTGTGCGGTTACATTACCAGATGACCGACCGAAATATCGATGAGTGCTGTCTTCGAGTATGCCTTTGATTAGTTCCTTGAGGACGATATTTGCCGTAGGAGTTACCTAAACTTGTAAAATTATTGATTAGGTGATGGGTTCGCCTCATTTTCTTGGCTATTGCGCGGTTTGAACACCCCATCTCTCTATAGCAATTTATTTTTGTTTTTAATCCTCGATTAGCAGCTTACCTCTCGGCATTGTTATTAGATTAGATTAGGGGTGGCCGTACGGGCATCTTTCACCGCGACCTTCCCGGTCTATTGTGATCCCCAGCAATACTAGAAGACGCCCTCTAACTTTGCCCTCTTTATGAGGCTTAACGTCCTTGAGAGCGGCTCCTGTATGTAGCTCTGTGCTGTGGGATATTCTGTGCCCAAAGTAAGAAACCTTGTCCTTGCCAGGCCTACGCAGTGGCACAGGATGTGGACCGGGGTTTCTTCGTCTTCCCTGCAGAATCTGCACATGGCGTCCTCCGCTAAGCCTATGTTGTACATATGCCTATTCAGTCTACAGTGACCTGTCAACACCTACTAACAATTTGACAGTCTTCCTGTCTTTATCTTGCAGGTCTCTAGTGAATTCAGGCTTCTGTTCTTTTAGGAACTCCTTTGCCTGTCTTTGCCCAGGTGATTTTAGCCACCAATCCCTGGACCTACTGTGAATCCATTCGTTGATGGATTTACTGATTTGTGATTTGGTGGTGCCGAAGGATGGGGCGGGCCCGACGAATTGCCTCGACGAACCTTGTCTGGCCAGGTCGTCTGTCGCCTCATTACCCTTCACACCCTCGTGACTGGGAACCCAGGCCAAAGTTAGTTTCCTTTGGGAACCCACCTCGTTTAGGGCATTAACGCAGTCCCAAACCAGTTTGGAGTCAACACTTGCTGAACTAATAGCTTTAAGTGTTGCTTGGCTGTTCGAGAAGATGGCATTGTTATTAACTAATACCTATACTTCAATATTATATACATATATTTAGTATGACTAAACGTTTTAAAGTGTTCAGAAGCGTTTTTGCACTGGCAGGCAATTCCTAACTTCATACAATGTTTGTGTAGCATTGTGGAACTATACAAATTTCGCTCGTGTTTATACGTTTATATGACAGGTAATTCCCTTACTTATCTAAGAAGTTGATATTTACAAAATAGTATTTCTGTAGTTTCATTATGTTTAAAAATAAAATTCTAGATAATTCCCAACTATTACAGTTGCTAAATATTTATAGGAGAACTACGAAATAATATGGAACTATAGAAATTTCGTTGAGTGTTCATACGTACATACATGGTTTCCATGGCCAAGTGGGACATAGGGAAAATACATACAATCGGTTTTCGGTGAATATTATCTCACTAATACGACTTCAGCCAAATTTAAATGCCACGTATTATAATTGGGCTAACGATGAACATTTCTTCAACCATAGTACAAAGATAGTCATTTTAATAAAGCCAGAAAATTATTATTTTTAAATATATTGCACGTGAATTTCTAATAAGGCTGTTAACATGTGACAGGACTGCAAGCGGCCTTGGCGTAGAAGTTCACACAACGGCTTAATAACGCAATGCACGAATTGTGTTCGCGTCCCGACAGATGAATTTTGTTTTTTTTTTAATTTTTAATTGAAAAGCGAAACACATAATAGCACTCGATCATTTTTGTTATTGTAAAAATTATTGTTGTTGAAAATAAAAAACAAATAACAAAATTGATGTGTAGGGATTCGAACCCTAAACAATCCGTGCATTGCCTTATTAAGCCGTTGTGTAAACCCTTGCGCAACGGCAGCTTGCAGTCCTGTTATATGTTAACAGCCTTACTAGAAATTCAAGTGCAATAGATTTAAAAATAATAATTTTCTGGCTTTATTAAAATGCCTTTCTTTGTACTATGGTTGTGCAAATGTGCATCCTTAGCCCAGTTATATTATGTGACATTTAAATTTGGGTGAAGTAGTATTAGGGAGATAATATTCACCGAAAACCGATTTTTGTATATATTCCCCCGCTCCCGTGGAAACCTTGTATATCGGAATAATACTCCTTTTACAATAACGAATTTATGTGAAATATGATTTGTAAATGCTCACAGTTTTTTGTCATGGAACCTGCGGATATCGTTTTGTTATTCAACAAACATTCTTCGTAACCGTATTTTTATTTACTCTATAGTTGAATTGATTTAGCATTTTGATGAATCAGTTAAGTGTATTAAGCGTAATATGGACTTAAGAACACTTATTCCAGAAATACATCAATTTCATTAGATCTTATCTACTCGTATGTGAGTTTTTTGAAACAACTCGCTTAAAATATTTCAGAAATTAAGATGAAACAAAAGTTTTTACAATTCCGGTTCATTTTTATTATTTTTGCTGTGAGCTTCTTTATACACTTCAGACGTTCTTAGCGAATTATAGGTTTTATCTGAAAGATTGCTATTGCAGATGTTCAAAGGTACATAGACATTCCATTTTAAAATGCAAGTCAAGAAGGATGGAGATCTAAAATGCCAGTTTATATGAGCTATCTTCATGACTAGACGTTCCTAAACATACATTTGTCCCCGTACAGGAAAACTCTGGTACAGACTAAAGATTCTTTGTAATGTGGAAAGTTGCATATGCATGCAGTATTATGCTAGTTTGTGTTGAAAGCCCATTGCCTGGATTGATGCTGTCAAATTCTCACTCAAATCTATAAAATTCTATGCAACTGAAATCGAAAGCAGGTATTAGCTATCCCAAAAATTCCAATTGTTATAATCTATGTAAAATTTTCCCAGTATGTTGTGTTAGAGAGACCAAAGTACAATCCTAGACGAGGAAGCCGAAATTAATATTGCTAGAATGGTTGTTGCGGAATCGATGTTTGGTGACCAATAAGTGTTTAATGTTAAAATCACCTATTTTGGGAAGTGGTTTAAGGATGGCCGCTTTGAGTACATCGGGAAAGGTGTTTTTATTAATGAATATTCATAATTATAAATTAAATAAATATGGTAAGGGTGCCAGATGTAGGCAGCAATCCTTATGAAGAAAATAATACACAGTCGTCGATAACTACTGGATTTGTGTAGTCAGATTTCAATATAACGTTAGAGCTAGAAACTTTTCGAATTCAGAAGATTATCGCCTCTAATCTCTAACGTAGTGGACACGTGGAGTTAGCGTGACGTTTTGGCTACTTTTACCGACCTTTTACTGCTGAAGTAGCCACTTACATTCGAGTCTAATTGTTGAGTTTCCAGTTTCTCTTCCGTTATTTATTCTTATGCTTTGGTTATTTT